>UCOL01000069.1:0-119332 GCA_900474335.1 Ormyrus nitidulus
TTGACTAAAACAGTCGGTGCACAACTACCTTAAACTCAAGTTCAACCGTCCAAACAAATCGAAATCGACGCTTCGAAACGTCTCTCGAAAAGATTCTCCTGCGAAACTCCTCGAGCTCCGCAAGCGAGCTTCGCGGGTAATCGTTCATTGATTAAGCAATCAATAGCCTAAAATAAAACGGCGGCGGTCGAGATAGCCGAGTTCCTACTTCGCGGAGAGCGACGTCACTCGCGCGAATATTGCGACTCGATAAGAAGCCGCGTTATCGGCGCGGGCAATTCCGCGCGGCTGCCGCGGATTATCAGCCGCCGCTGTACGACAAAGGAAGCGTCCGCCGGTTTTGCCGTTGACCTACGCCAAAGACTTTTGATTGCTCTCTCGAGCGAGTCGACGCGCGGTGAGGGCGACGAAGGGGTGGTAATTGCGCGATGTAGATATATGAAATTTATTGCTGAGAGATTGGTTTTGCTTTTGTGAAAAGTGAAGATTAAACGGTAGCTGGGGGAACTTTGGTGTTTGCTCTCAATAAAAAATGTATAAAATCGTTCGTTTATTATTTTAAACGGCTTCTTTTAGGCAAAAAAAAAATCTGGCGGTAACTCTTTCTTGGTGCTTAAACAATTTAATGGACGTGTATACATTAATTTTAAACCAAGGCAAAAGTGTAAATGCACTGTCTTTTTGCAATTCAACCAACTAAACACTGTTTTATAAAAAAAATGTCGAACCATCCATCAAACCCCCCCGCCACTTTCAAAATCGCACCCTCTCAATCACCCGCCGACAAACCCATCCGCCCCTCCTCCCCGCCCCCGGAAACCCAACGTCCGCCGATCGAGTTCAGTCCGGCGTGTGTGCGTGTGTGTGCCTTCGGCTTGCGAAACGGAGCGCGCGATTACGCGTTATGTAGAGCGCGTTGGCACGCGCCGCGGCGTCGTAAGTCAGCCGCGCGTCGATGATGCCTCGTCGGATATTATATTCGTTCCCACTCCGCGGAGGCGAAGTGGAACGGGAGCTCGGCGACACGTTGAAACGCGCGGGGGGAAGTACGAACGCTCGATCGCCGACTGTGCGGGTGGCGGGGATTTTTTCTCTTTTTTTTTTTTGTTTTGACTGATTTGAGATGAAGTTTGCGGTGATAAATTTTATCGAGAATTTGCGGATTGAATAATCGGAGATTACGGAATTGAAGTTTCAAACATCTCACTTTTTTGAATAACATTTTGTCATTTTGAAAATTCGAAAGCGAAATATTTATTTTAAACAATCTCACCTAGCAGACTCTAAAACGATACGACAAATCAAGATAAGCCAAAGCATTCGATTCCGATACCCTCCGAGTCCGTTCTCCGCGAATCAGATAACACCGTTTATCTCCGGTACAAGCAGCGATCTCGGCCAAAAAAACTCGCCGTTGGTCTCCGAAACCGGCGAATCCTACATATATTCAACGCGCGAAGCTCCGCAGAAGCAAAGAAAGAGGAACGAGCTCGCGGCGCGTGTCCGTCACGGGGACAACGATCGATAAGTGCACGGCTCCGCCGAGAGAGACAATGACTGATTCTCGCGCAATGACACTCATCGAGCCTCGCGGCGGCGGTCTTTCCGTTCTGAAGCCGGGAAGTGGGCAGTTTTGAGGGCGCTCCGCGCGATTCGGGATGCAGGCAGGGTTTTCGGGAAATTCGGTTGCTTTGCTGTTTTTATTTCTTCTTGCATAAAAAAAAGAGGACGAGAAGTTTATTATTACGGACGCTGTTCATATTTAATTTCCCCTCAAAAGTCTCCAATTCATCTCGATAAAAACCCGTGCGCAAAGTCGAATCCCCGTCCGTTCCCCGCTCGGCTTTAATAACCCGCAGCAATAAAAAAAAGCGTGGCAACGAACCGCGTCGCTTTCAATTAAACCAGCTTATATAAAACTTTAACGCTCGGCGTCGAGCGTTCGATCAATTTTAATTGAAACAAAAAAAATATATATATATCGGCAGCTCGCGATTAAGAGCGACGAATACATCAAGCGGTGAAAGGTCTCTCTCGTTGCCGATCTGCTAAACGTCCTAATTTTCCTTCTTCCCAGGCGACGCGCTTCTGGTTTGATATCCAGCTCAACCTTCACCTCTGCGCGTTTTTAGAAAATTATCGCGCGAAAAACGACGACTCGACTTTAATTGTTTCTATTTTCTGCTTTTCAGATAATACGACGGAGCGGCCGATATCTCGGGCGAAATATTATCGAGCCGAGCGCCGCATTTAAAGTCCTCCCGGTTTATTATTCAGACTTCGAACCTCCAGCTCGATTCCGTCCAATTCGCGGCAATCAATTCGACGGAATCGAGCGTCAATCGAACGCGAACGGAGGCGCGGAAAGCAATGAGCGTTAAGAAGCTCTCGCGCGACGAGTTGCGTGCGGCTTTTCAGCTGTGTAACGTCGGCCGAGTGATTAGTCGAAGTGAGTCGGGCTAATTGTGCCGTCAACGCCGCTTCCTAAGCAAAGAGAGACGCGGCTTTTGTTTGCGCATTTGCCAAATTGCGGACGAGAAAAATTTGCTTTGTACGAGAGATAAGGGGAATATTATCCGGTAGTCGGGCCGATTTGTTTGAGTAGTCCGGATTTGTCTTGCGTGCAGACAGATAAGCTGCCGATCAAAATGGGAATTCAATTTTCTATTTGCGTACCGACTGTTTTATTTGGTTTTCGCTGTAAGCTGCATAAACTGCCTTCGAACGTATATAAATGCGTAGAACAGACGCTCTAATTAATGAGTGCTTGGAACCGCCGAGAATTTTGTAAAAAGTGCAAGTATATTTACTAATACCAATATTGACATTCTGTCAAAAATTTCTTCTCACCCAAGCATACTAACTTGCAGAATCAATTTCAAAGGCAGAAAATAAAACGTAGAAAATCCTTAGCGTTAATGTTCAGTCAACTCCCCGACGCAATTAATTCCCAGCTTCCTTCCACTCAATTAACGACCGAAAACCCACCCAACCTTGTATCCTCTCAAACAAAACGTCCCGACGAGCCACACCGCAAACCTCCCCGCTTCATTTCGCCTCCAAAAAAAAAAAAAAAAAAAAAGAAGGAACAAAGCCGCGTCCACCGCGGAAGAGCCTCAGCGGCGGCGCACTTTGAACCGC
The DNA here is from genome assembly GCA_900474335.1 of Ormyrus nitidulus. Lineage (NCBI taxonomy): Eukaryota > Metazoa > Arthropoda > Insecta > Hymenoptera > Ormyridae > Ormyrus > Ormyrus nitidulus. The sequence goes on from UCOL01000069.1 coordinate 3,142, forward strand.
ATTATTCACACGCGAGCAGACGCGGAGAGGAAGGATGCGCCGCCGCGGATGACGGAGCGGCGGCGCGGGCCTTTGTTCGGGCCGATTAGCCCGATTAGCCGCTAATGAAGAGGAGCCGAAGGTCGCCGCGAAAGGCGGCGGCGTTTGAATTTCGAACGGGGGGATATCGGGGAGAGATCGGCGGGAAATAATTCGTTCTGTTCTCTCGGGATGTTTGATGGCGCGATGAGGTGTTTTATTAGTTTTTGGAGTAAGCGATGAGTGAAAAATGGATGCAGCGATGCGGCTTTGTTCGCTTTGATGATGCGGAATGAGGAAGAGCGATAAGAGGTGTTTTAATTTAAGCCGAGAGGTTATTATCGTATTCAAATCGTTGCTAATGCGTTTTGCACGTAAGTGCGCACTTATGATGTAATAATACATGCAATGAGAAAAAAATTTGATAGAATAAACTAAATATGCAGTTAAATATTCACAATAGGATTGTGGTAATTTAACATTTCGATAGATTCAAAGTTTTGTGAATTGAAACTTCCTCTATTGTGCGAATATTTAACTGCACACGTAGTTCATGATTCAATCAAATTTTTCTTCGCCGCATAATCATTCAATCGCCAAAATCTTATACACCTCAACAAATCTCCGAACGGCAAACCCGAACCAATGTAACCCTTCCCAACCACCGCTCCCAATCCCCGCTGGCCTTGTTCCCGTCCCGGCGTCGCGAAAAGAGCCGCCCCGCCGCCTCGGCGGAGTCTCTCGTTGCGCCGTAATTCGACGCGCGCCGCTGCCTCGGTTACGCAACGAGATCGGGGGGCCGGTTTTTCGTTCGGCTCTGCGGCCGCGAGCGAGAGCGCGGCTCTTCCCGCGGTTAATTGGGCTTAAGAGCCGAGGCGAGGCGCGATTTTCCGGACGGTTAGGGGGGGACTTTGGGCAAGGCGTTTGTCGAGTATCGCGGGAAAATTCTTTTTACGGTTGAATTGATGGACGGAGCGTTGCGAAACTGCGGCGGTGCGAATGTTCGGATGGTACTTTTTATACTTTAATAAAGTGCATTATTTCAATTGCAATAAATATCAATAAAGATTCTCCTTCGTTCGTTATCAGTTTTATATTCAAAACACAGTTACATCCTTCACAAAGATTATTAGAGTAGAATAACTAGCTTCTTAAACCTCTACCACGATAATCCATGAAAGAATCCACCAAAATCTCCGAAAGAAGCCATACTCCCAAGCCCCCACTCTCCTCTCTCTCGCTAGTCTCAATCCCTATCTCTCAATATATCCCCGTCACTCTTTCTCCGCGCATTCCGGGCTTAGCCCCGATTGTAAAAAAAAAGCAGAAAAAACTCTCGCGCTGCGCCTACTTTTCACCTCGGGTTTCTCCCGGCGAATCTCATTAAGCCGCCTCTCCTCGGCCGCCGCCGCCGCCGCGCGCAGAAAAGGCCGAGAGAAATGCGGGACGAGCGGCGGCGCGTTCGTTGTCCTCGCGCTGCGCTTTTTCATTGCGCAGGCAGCGGCGGCTGCCTATACTCGTAAGTAGTCGGGGCGTGCAAACGTCGGCGCTTCCGTTCGGGGGCCGATTTTTCCAGCGGCGGATGTGGGCGGGGGATATTGCGGAAGGTGTTTTAGGTTCTTTTTTCTCTCGTGATTTGCGAATTTATTGGAGGCGCGCGAAAGGCATTTTAATCTTTGGTCGATTGCGTTGAAGGTTAACGTGCATCGTAAAATAAGATAAAGTAATGGATAGCTCGGCTCTCTTGCAGTAAAATATTGCGGGGAACGTTGTAAATTATTTAGAAGCTCGGGGATCGGACGTTTTCTAAAAATACTCGCCATTACAAGTATTTCGATCGAACGTATCGATATTAAGATTTGGATTCAATTACTGCAATATCTGCAATAATTCATTTTAAAATTCACTTTAAAATCATTTATCGGAAACGTATCTAAACATTTATTGCCCCCTCGTTAAACTGCACGCTTCGCTTCGGTACAAGGAAAACTATAAAATTTACTCCACTAACAATTCATTACCCAACAATTGTTTTTCCTCAACATCAAGCCCAATCAAATTTCACCCACACACACAAACTTCCGCACTGTCCCCCCCAAAAAAGCTCCGAAAACCGTCTCCTCGCGTCGACGCGACAATGACGTCCGCTCCTCCGAAATCGCGGCTCGCCGCGCGATCGCACTTGTTGCTCGGGAGAGAGACGCGGTGAGCCGCGGGTGACGAAGCTCTCGGCGGAAAATGGAAGGAACAAAAAGCGCAGAGGCTATAAATACGCGCGCGGCGAAGAACTGGTCAACGACTCCTGCGCCGAGGATCTCTCCCCGCGCGCCCCTTTTTCGAAGCGGCCCTCCCACTTGGGAAAAGTGATGAGCTCGTTTGGGAATGTCGATGGAGCGGCGGTGCGAGAAATTCGCTGTTTGCTTATCGAGCGCCGTCGATTGGTTTAACGATGTGGATCGAAGGCTCGGGTAAATGTTTGGAGGAGCGTCTGGCGATCAGCTGTGCGGAGTATAATAACGAGGAAGCGGCGCGACGGGTCTCGAGCTTTGCAAAATATTGGCATTTTTTTTTTTTTGTTTGACGCTTTGAAATCCGACCTTCACCCGCGAAAATATACACAGTCTCGCAGCGCGAAAGAGAAGCTCCGCAGAGTCTTAAAAAAAAAAACGAGGGAATCGCAGTAGAAAGTAGCTCCCGCGGAGTTCTATTTCCAACGCTCCGCCGGCGAAGAAAACCGCGCGCGGCTCGAGAGCGGTATAAAAATAACCGAAAAACATATATATCGGCAGCAACAAAAGCACCTCGCGATTTCCCGGCGAGAATTCCTCGGGCACAGCACCACAGACAGCCTCTCCGGCCGACTCTCGAGCGGACTCGGGTTCTGCCTCGGAGTAATTGTTGCAAGTGCTTAATTGGAGTGGAAACGCGCGCGGGTCTCTCGGTTACGGTTTCAGAGGAATGCCTGATCTAATGCGGCCGCCGAGCGACGTTGCGAGGAGAACGGCGAGCGGTGTTTTTTTTTCGCGGAATTCGCGGGGAGAATCAGCTGGTTGGGAGCTGCGATCGTAATTGCGGATGTGCCTTCTGTGCGCGGGGAAAAAGTTGCAGTGAATATTACAATTTCTGCAGAGTAATTTTTGGTCGTTGGATAGAAAAATGTGTAAAAATCGAAGTACGAATATTTTTGGTCTGTTAGCCAATTACAAAAGACATTGTAATTTTTACAGTACAAGATGCTACACTTGCATTGCAACCTTTTTCTCCCTGTAGCATTGCAGGAGTTGCACATGTATACTCTGGTAGTTGGCGGTTCTAAGAATTTCGAATTGGTTTTCTGAAGAAGCTATATATAGTCGTTCCAGAAAGCTGCAAATTCTTTAGTGCGCCTACAAGTAATGCTCGGCTGCAGCTTGACTTCCAAGTATTTTTTCTAAAGTTTGTCGCAACTTTAAAAAAAATATTACTTCTGCCAATTTTCTTCATTAAAAAAGTATACATTTAAATATTTCTTCGGCTTCATTTCGTTATATTCTTACAGTAAATTACAATAACTACTTATAATTTTTACAAAACACTCCTCTCGTTCTCCAAACTAAGTTCCCCAAACGGCCCGAGATAAAAAACCGAGCAAAACTCACTTATCATCGCTGACCAGCCGAGCTTATCACTGTGCCGAATTACGATACGCGGACAGATTACCGTCTCCGCGAGAACCTCTCCAACCGAGAGAGAGAAAAGCATGCAAAGTACGCGCGGCTAATTACTCCGCGAGGTTGCGCAATTGACTCGCGCCGAGGACGGCGATTATCGCGGAAAGAATTTTTCGCCTCTTTCGTGTGCGCGCTTCGTGCTCTTTTTACGAAGCGGACACAATTGAGTTGGCGGGTCGAATTTAAAGTCGGATAAAGTTTTCGCGAGGCGTGGAAGTTTCCCGCTAAGCTTTACGAGGATATAAGCTCGGGCGTTGCGTTCTAGTGCGAGGTGTGGATATGGCTTTTAGATAAAATTGTAAGTAACTACAGCTGGATTAGAGTTCTACCCACAAAACTACTATGTAGTTTCAACGTATATTGCAGTGTATAATATAACTCTGGTAGAAACTTTAAGCAGTTTTTGGCCAATTCTTGGCTTTTTTTGTAGTTGAAAACGACAAATTGCTATTATTTTTGTCATTATATCAAATAATTAAATATGTTTGCTCCATAAATATTTCAGATATTTTATCTTTTACAATGATTTTCCAATTATTTTTATTTAATTAAGGCATCAATTTTAGCTAAAAAAAAGGCTCCATTTAAAATACACGTTAACCAGCCCAACTGGTTAATTTTCTACCAGGGAAAGATTGATTTTAAACTCGGAACGTTTCGCTTCTGCAGTCGTCACCTCTTATACAAGCAGATAAACATTTTGTTCGATCGGGAATCGAATCCGGACAAATGAAATTACAGTCCGCTCCCGGCCTGCAATATCGGCCAATCTGCCGTTTCCCCGGCGGCGATCGTCGAGAGAGCCAGATATATAGTTATACGCGCGCAGCTCGACGAGATGATTTACGAAATCGTCGATATAAAAACTGCGCTCTCCGACGAGCGGGAAAAATAGCAAAAAAATAAAAGAAGAAGCCTCTCTCTCTCCCGAGTATATAACCCGTTACGTTCCCCGTTTTTGATCGTTGACCCCGCCGTCGGTACGCAACGAGTTTTTGGCGCGCGGATTCGACGAGCGAATTTACGACTTGCAAATAACGAGACGTTTCGAAGTCGGGAGGTGTTTTTTTTTTCTTTCGCAGACGGAGTTATCGATCGTCGCTCGGAGAGATTTTGTTTTCGAAGAAAGCTAAGACGGAATTGATCTGATAAGTAAATGGACTAATTTTAGGGGCTTTCATCGAGAACGTAAAAATGGCGTTTGATTTGTAGCGGATCGCTTTACGATTCCGCAGGAGAAATCTGTACAGATAAAGATTCTTATAGGAAATCTCGAGTGGAAATAATTTAATTAAACCTTATATTTAACGACCCACCCAACTAATTTCCAATAAACGATCGGGAACAAATTAACCGGCAGTAAAACACGCTCATTACCAATATACCAGACTACACCCATAAAACCTCGCCTCCTAAAACAAACGATTAGAAACCGCTCTCTCAAAACGCACAAATTATCGAGCTCGAAATCCCGACAGTCCCCGTTACAGATAAGATATATACACTTTTCTCGGCTTTCCCCGATCGGCGGCCGATAAAAGGCTTTCTCTTTCGACGAGCTTTAATCCCGGCGGTGTGCACACGTCGAAAATAGAGCTGCTTTATACCGCGGCGCAACGACATCATCGAGCGACGGCCCTGACCTTGAACGCAGCCAGGCGGCCGGGCAGGCTTTATAGTTGTAATGTCGCCGCTGTATTTTTAAAGTCGCTCGGCTTTTCGATCGGGGGGAAAGCTTCCGATTAGCCGGTAATTAGCCGTGCTTTTCGCTCTGCGTCGTAGTCGGGGAGCGGTGACGTCGAGCGTATGTACAGAATGCTTTGTTTACTCGGCGCTCGTTTGCATACACCTTGTTTGTTTTCTCTCTGTTTGGTCGGGAGCACGTTTCGAAAATTGCCGCGCGCGAGAATTTGTTTTTTCAATTTCGATTGTGCTTATGCGCTTTCTTTCTTTTCCTTCATTTATTCAGCGGCGTTTCTCGGCTCTTTGCAACGGCGAAAACAATCGATAGGCACGTCGGGCCTGTTTCTTTCGCTGTCAGTACGAGTCTCCGCATGCATTGCGAAAGTATACTATTCTTTTCTAGAAGCATTTTTCTTTTTCGTGTCGAGGAATAGCATAAACGTCGGTGTATTTTTCGAAATACAAAAGAAGAAAATTTGCATCGATACGAAGCTCTTTTTCCGCGAAAGTGCAAAGTGCACGAGAAGTAAAAGGTGTTACTAAACATTATATCAATAAACAAGAACTGTGGTATAAAGATTGTTTTGAATTTTTGTTTACAGATAATCTAATAATCCCCTGAATCATAATAGCTCCAAACCTACAATCTTCCATCCTCAAGAGATCGCAAACATGTGCTCTCTAAAACCGACCGTCCCTCTTCCCTCATCTTTCCCAATAACCCAAACGCCTACGTGCAAAATCAGCTGCTGGCCGCAGCATTTGTACGTGTCGAAACCGTACAACCCACGACAATTTTCCCCAATACAAAACCGTCGGGGCCGAGAACAATGGACCAAATACGTGCACCGAGGAATTTTCGTCGACGTGCCGCGAACAATGGGGCTTCCGGAGTGCGAAACAATGCGCGGGATGGAACGCGCCGCCTCGAGAGGAATCGTTGCGAAAGCTGCCGCGCGTTTTTACGATTGCACCCGGGGAAAATTTTACTGCGGGGTCTTTATAATGCCGGAGAGAGAGCCAGACGCCTAGGCTTTTTTGCGCGATTTTTAAGCAGGTAGTGCGATAAAATTTATAGCCGCGACGATTTAGAAGGGAACGCCGATTATTCGGTAGGAAAAGTCGCTGCATTCTTTAGAGAGAAAGATAGTGTAAATTGTTCGGTACGTAGTTAAAGTTGCCGCATTCTTTAGCAACAAAGATTTTATAACAATTGTATGGTCGGACCTTGTTTCATAAAAATGACTTTTACCTTTATTAATTTAGAAGCTCGGCGTGTCCGAAAAATATTTATCAAACTACCTAAGCAACTAATCTCATTAGATCAAAAGCCCGTTAACAGTCCGAAACTCACGCTTCGCAAAACCTGCCCCGAATCGCCCGTTTCCAGCAGCTCCCTCCCCGCCCCGAGGCGAGATTCCAAATAAGCGGCGACCTTCGCCGCTCCCGATAATCCCCGGCAGCCTCGGCCCCGCAGATTCCCATCGTTGGCTCTCCTCGATCGATATAAGCCGACCCGGCACACTTTTTTTTCGGGGCCTCCGTCGGCACGTCTCTCTGCACGAGCCGACAATATGCGCCAGCGGGGACTCTGCCAGAAATCCGGCGCACCGAGGAGACTCCCGTCTCGTCTCTTCCACTTTTTCTCTCTCTCTTCGCTGCGACGACCCGCTTCGAAATTATTATATGGCCGCTAAGGTCGACGACCCAGACCTTCGGCCGTGGCGGGCTGCTGCGCGAGCTTTGGTGAATCGGTTTACGACGAGCTCCGGCTGGAGTTTGTTTGGGTTTCGGGGATTTTTGCTGTGCGGTGCAGCTGTTTAGAGGTGGATTAGGGTGTAAATATACGGTATTTGCAGGAGTTTATTTTGGGCGAATTTAAATGGGTGAAAGTAAATAAAGGAACTATTGTGCTGCGAAAGTATTGGGAATACTCTGTCAACAGAAAAACGGATAAGAACTTTAGAACGCCATTTCAATTTTATATCATTTTTACGCCTCGATAATCTGCGACACTTATATTCAAATTAATGGTCGGGCATAAACTTTTATTATAATTTTAGATTGACGAAACTCTGGCTATTTTCGACTCCACAAAAGGCTCTTGCTTTTCATACAAATAAATCCAGCCGCGCGCAAGTAACAAGGTAAGGGCAGCGACTCAGTCAGGCCATTTCAGCCACCAATAAGGGCGAATTTCGAAGGGAAGAGGGGAGGAGGGAGCCCAGCGTTTTGGCCTTTGAACGTCATACGAGACAACGAGGGAGGAAAATCGATAAACGTGACGAGACGGTCGTAAAGTCGGAACGGCACGTGAGCGGATGTACGACAGTATTGTACTGTAGAAAGAACGCACCGCAGGCCGCGGGGCACGAAACTGTAATGTTTCTAAATCGCAATCACCGTTACGACGCGCAATCGGTGACATAATGATTTTTAACGGTCCGCGCGACGATTGATCGACGAGGGAAAGGGGGCTAGCGAGCCAGAAATTCGAGATGGCTAACGGTACGCGCGCTCACGCGAATTTCTCTCGGCTGTACGCAAGAAACAGGCGCTAATGGAGTGTTGACACATACTTAATCGCGTTTGACAGGTATAAAGGCGAGTGTCGACGCCTTTTGTTTATTTTGCGCGGAACGCCAGCGACGTATACGCGTACGTTAAACGGCGTTCAAAGGGCACTTATGGCGTTAAACGAGCTCGATATAGCCCCGTAAACAAATGGGCTCGAGATTACGATCCCGTTATCAGCCAGTATTCAGCCTCCACGTGTTGCAAAATCTCGAGGAGCGGGGCGGACGAGGAGAGCGCTCTAACCTCAAAGCCCCAGGCGGGGGGGAGGAGCTAATGGATATACTTACGATGTACTCGCGCACGGTGTTGTGGAAAATCTGCTCCCTGATGTCCGCCTCATCTTCCATCTTTCGGTCTGAGGCTGGTTGGGGCCACGCGACATATCAGCCGCGCATAGCACTTGATGCACAACCGCACTTTTCGCGCACTGCTCTGACTCGGAGGAGGAATACACTTCGCGTCCAATTTAGGCTTTTAGCAGCCGCGTCCCATTTCTCGTTTTTACTTCTCCTCGCTACGGACGACGAAGACGGCAGACGCGCGCGAACAACGAGGCGAACCGTGTAAAGCTACGTCGGGCCTCGACGAGATACTGTCGAGAGCGACGATCGTCCGCCACTGCGACGTTGCGCTTTACACGGACGAGGGAGAGTTGGAGTGTAGTGTGAGAGGCTGGGATGTTCCCCCACTCGGAGGGACTTCAGCTGTTTTGTTGTTGTGAGCTGCTTTGTGACGCGAGAGTAGCGGACTCACGGTGACAACTCGGTCGGTATTGTAGATTGATGATTATATCATATTATTTATTTTTTGAAGCCTTTTAAATTTGAAGTGATTTAAAGGTTTTAGAAATTTGTACAGTACTGAAGCAGATGAAAAGAAAAAGAAAAATATTATCAAGTGAAACAAGAATTATAATATAAATTTTATTATAAAATATGTGTATATATATATACGTCGTTTTGTTCAAATTTTTTTGAACTAAAATTGGAAACAAATCCTATTTTTAAAATAAAATCCAAGGCAATGTAAACATACTTTATAGTAATTTTTTGCGATAAAAGTAAACGCTAACGCCATTTTAAAAAAATGATGATACAGTAATGCGTGAACAATCGAAAAAATATAACAACTTATAACTTACAATTAATAAAATTTTAGAATATAAATAGCTTATCAAAAATACGTTCTTTTTAAATGAAAAATTACGTAAAAGTTAATGATAATGATTTCTAAAAGGAGAAGAATAAAGAGAAGAAATGTTTTTATAAATTATTGTTGCATTTCCCTTTTTAAAAGTCGCATGTACAATATGGCTACATTAATTTATTCTAAGTGTATAAATCTATATAAATTTATTGTTCAATAAATTGCATAAGTCGACGAATATTTGATTCATACATTAAATGTATTATTATATTTATCACCATGAGTAGCATATTTATTTATACACACAAATTTCATTGAATAATCTGTTATCCATTTGATATATAAAAAAACCATTTTGTTCATTTGCGATTAAAATCCGATATAGATAAAACTCACTTGTAAAATCTAATTATAATCTAACTTAATTAACACATCTTCATGTGCATGAAAATAAGATCATGGTGTACTCTGCAAACATTTGCATGGCGATATAGAAAGCATGTAAAAATTTTGTTAGTCAATTCTTTGTGACGCAACAAATCGGTCGACTTAAGAATTGATTTTTGCTAGTTTGGTGTAATTAGGGTCTTTCTTAATTATTTAATTATACTATCTTTGTTAACATTTACAAAGACAAGGATTTGCATTTGTACCTAATAAAAATAGAATTCGCCGTTATATGGAATATAATATATGAAATTTTAATTTTACATGTCAGTCGATCCTTTTAATATCTATAAGACATTAAGTTCTTGTACTAGCAACCTTTGTGTAACTTTTTAATTTAAAATATTTGAGTTAGTATAAAACGACTTTACTTAATAAAATATATAGTTTCGAAATAAAATAATAAAAACTGTAGATTCAAAAATAACAATTAAGCAAAAAGTGACTTATAAAAGCATAAAATGAATATTTTAATATATTTAAATGTTATTTTATACTATCTCATATGTTTTAAAATTTACTTCCTCGAGCAAAGTGCGAGCAAAAACAAATTTAAATGAAATAAGTAAACAATTAGGTGACCTACACTCGATTTAACTGTTATTTTTAAAATCATTTTGTCTTGGCAAGGAACATAGCACCTTTTTAGCTGCGATTTTTAATCGAGTGTATCACAGATCTTGATGAGTAAAGTTCAATTATGCCCCCATTTAATTTTATCTCATTGTTTTGGCGACGAACTTTCACTTCAATCAGTTTTTCTGAGGAAGCACTTGAAAGAAGCAAATATTTGCTCTACACTTTATTTCATAAGTCGTCGTACAATGTCTTATTTTTTAATTGCTTTGCGATCATATCGAACTACTGCATAGCTTTTCATTTCTTTGCCAAAGATTCATTGGCACACAAATTTTACATTTCTAAAAATTTTAATTCAAATTATTTCATCTATATCACGTAAAAATAAGTGCCAATGATTCTAAAGAAATATATAAATATTTAAAAATTGAATTTTTAGAAAACTCTCTCAAAACTTGTTTTATTTACAAAATTGGATTCGATGTGCAGTGTGTATTTAATTAAAATATAAGTAAAACTTTAACAAGACATTATACGATTAAAGCACAACTGATTATGTCCTAGAGCTTTTCAAAATTTGTTAAGCTACCACTTCACCAAAACTCTGATGGCCAGTTTCTTCGGCATGTTTTTGTGCAGCATTGGAGCCACTTAGTTTGATGTTACAAATCATGCACTTCAATGTAAATTTTTGAATATCAGTATACTGATGACTAGATTTTGCTTCCTGAGCTAGATTTTCAGCTTGTTGGAGCATCCGTACATTCTCGATTGGAAACATAGACTGCATACTTCCACCCTATAAATTATAAAGATAATGTGTAATTAAATAATTAAACTTTTATGAATATAATTTATAATTATAAATTATATGTATTATTTTTCAAAGTTCACTTACATCAAGTGGTTCTAAATAAAGTGGATCATAATGAATACCATCAAATATCAGAAAAACTCTTTGAGCATAATTTTGGTCCTCTCCAAATCTGTTAATAATACCATTACTACTATCAACTACCACAATTTCTAGTCCATAATATTCAGAAAGAATTGAAAGTTCTATTGCTCCACCCCACGAATTTGGTTTTAATATCCAGTTACAATATTCATCATTTGGTTTACCCAACATTGCTTCACAATATTTTTCTGGTTCATTTGAAACTGCCTTTGCTATAATTTCCCTCATCATCCGTGCGCAAGTTGGGTCAACTTTTCCTAAGAAATGAAAAAAGATTTACTTGGCTTTGAAGTAATTGATCTAATATTTGAAATATCAACAAACCATGTCTTTATTTTACACACCATTCAAAACAAATCCAACACTTGTGAAAAGACACGAGTCATCGGCAGGTACAACCATTTTCATCAGAATTCCAGGACAATCTCGAAGATCCATAGTTTCTGTTATATGTGACCTTGCCTTCTCGTGCACTAGTTGTTGTTCTCCGTTACACTGTGGAATTGCTGCTCCCTGTTTTTCCTCCACAATCAAAGTCTCTCCTGATGCGATACCACTGTCTTCCAATGTTGCATTAGTATTAGTAAGATCTAGTGGTTTTGGAGGAAAACCAGTAAGAATGTATAATGATTCTAACTGAACTCCGGTGATCTCAGATAATTGATTTTTCAGTTTAGTCACAGTGTCCTGTGGTATCAAGCTATCTACAATCTTCTGACCAGACTTTGATTTTACTCTTAAAACAAAAGGCATCCTGGAAATTTATTTTTGTATTTATAAGGACTAGAAATTATAAAGGATTCTGAAAAAAAACAAAGATTTATTAAATTCCATTTGATTATTCAATAAAAATATATCATCTAGATAAAGATAAAAGCTTATAGATAAAAGAATAATAAATAGTTATTATTGAAATAAAAATTAATAATTTTGTTTACCTTAAGGTAAATGATCAACTGATAAGCAAAAACTCTGAAGCAACTGTTGAGCATCTCAACATGACCCAGGCGACATAATACGAATAAAGAATTCAATCAGATCACGAAACGATTACAAAAGAAGCGTACAAAATTTCTGATAAATTACCGTCTAATGTGAAAGAGTTATTCAGCCGAAAATTGCGAAGTCTTCGTCGAGGTTTGAAAATATCATTCTAAAAATTGAGGAAATAATCATTTTTGTCATTGGACACCAAATGTAAATTATCGTCTCGGAGACTTGTATTATTAACCTAAGTTTTCTGGGTGAATAATTATTTTTCTGACCAAAATAATTATTTCTTTAGTAATTTTGCATTCATAACGGTAATTTTACACACTTCTTTGTGGTTTTCGCGCACGCGAAAAGAGATTTCTCATACGCGAAAAGAGATTTAGCGTACGCGAAATCTTTTTTCGCGTACGCTACATCGGCCGCCGAGACACATTCTAAAGATTAAAAGTTTTATACCTACGAGAATTATATTTTTAGGGTTTTTGTGTAACTACGTTAATTTAAATTTCTGTCAGCCAACTGAATGTTTTTGTTATGAAGCCTGTCGTAATCATTTGTTTGTACGTAGTTTTTATATTTTTTCACCTAATTTATCTCGTTTTAGAAATTATTTTTTAGTTAAAAAAAATAAACAAGTAATCAAAAATTGGGATAATACTTATTCTCGTTTCACAGTAAGTACCCATTTCAAAGTACTAAATGTTATTTTAAGCTTAATTTATTATTTTTAGGAAATTGTTGAGCTTTTTCTTCGAAAAAGGTTAGAAACGAACTCATTCGGCGACCGATAATGTTTGCGCAAAATGGAAAGTCCAGGAATAAAATTCGATAAGTGATGGAATAAAAGAGTCTTACAATTTGCAACCGAAAAATTCGCAGTGAAAATAAATACAATGGCTTCAGGACCGCCACGTCTTCCGGAATTGGTCCCAGGGCAGCAGATCAGAGAGGTAATTTTCAAGAATTAACTTTTATATTAGGAAAACCACAAAGTTCATTGTTAAACTACGTTGGGATATTTAAACTCATTGATTCCTTTTTCCTGATCAAAACTAGATCTGCACTTTTCTTGATTTTTCGTGCTTTAAATTACCACACATTTTTAAGTAATTTAAATGTACTCTATTACAGTTACAGAATTTATGAAATTTGCTTGTCAAACGGTAGACAAATTTTTTGCAAAATCTAATTATCCCTTTCCGTAAAAAGGGGCCCTACACCATCACAGTAACACAGTCGATGGCACTGAATCGCGAGCGAGAAAACCGCGAGCTCTCAAGGCGCTGGCACGAAGAGCAGAGGCGCAATCAACAGAGAGGAGCCGGAGATGCGACCGACGAGTACTGGGGTGAATTCAAAGAGTTCAACATCCGCCGGAGGTTCATCCGCAGGGTATTCTCCATACTAACTCTGCAGCTGATGTTCACGTCGATGGTCATCGCCCTTTTCACCATCGTGTCAGTGATTCTTCAAAATTCTATTTAATTAAGATACTTATTCCTCACACTAATTTTAGAATAAGCATTGTTTGATCAGATAGATAATAATGTCAATTAACTTCTGCTAAACTAAATGAAAATTATCGTTTTTCAGGGAAGAGGCGAAAATCTTCATGCTAACAAATCCTGTTTTATACATCTTAGCATTGTGGGTATAAACTTTACGATATATTTCAATGTCGCTTCTAATGCTTACCGTTAATATACCAGGTGCGGTTTCTTCTTCTCGTACTTATCAATATCCTGCTGTGTGTACGCGAGGAGAGAGTTCCCTTGTAATGTCATTCATCTTATTGTATTGGTAAGTAAATTCATCAACAATGGCCTAAAACGAAATATGATGCTTCTTAATTAATGAATTCTGTTCAGAAGACTAAAAAAAAATCTACGTGAGGTTTAAAGACTTGGGCATGATCAAGTTATTATAAGTAGTATGTTCAAGTTATGTACAAAAATAATTTATTTTCTATTAGTACCTTGACCAACTGACTTGTCACACTAACAAATTGAATCTTTACCGCCGAACAGTTGAGACAATCCAATTAGAACTGTATATTAATTTTCATATTCCTTCACAGACGTTATCGCTTTCGATTCTTGCGTCCTACGCATCAGTTTATAAAAACTTAGATGAAGTTCTCATCGCAGTCGGTGCCACAGCTCTCGTCTGTTTAGTAATTTTTATAACGGCTGCTGTGACCAAAGTATTTTAATCTTTAACTGTTCTTTCAACGATTTTGCATCTTCCTTTATCTTAAGCTTAAACGATAACTTTCAGTTCGACTTGACGAAGTACGCTGGACTCATGATAATCTTCATTTGGCTCGGGTTAATCTCAATGATCATTATGATCATCGTCTATATTTACACGCAAAGGAATTTGATACGTATCGCCGTTGCACTTATAGGAGCATTCATAATGTCAACAGTACGAGTCCCTTTCAATTTATACTCTGCTAACTTTTTCAGTTTGAATTTTAATTAACCAAACTTGATTATGCAATTTCAGTTTTTGTTTTTTGATATACAAACCGTGATGGGCGGCAGGTCCATAGAGCTGAGTCCTGATGAAGTTGTTTATGCTACTACCCAATTGTACGTCGATATAATTTTGTTATACCAATACATACTTGGTGTGTCGGACTAATAAATGTGTAATTTAGACGGGACGAGCGAGATAAATAAAAATATGCGTGTTTGTTACAATTTCAACTGTTCATTACTGTTTCAAAGAGGAAACCTTTTTTTTAACAAAATCGAGTCAAGAGAAATAATTAATTTAGCTACATTTTTATTTATACACACAAGGTAATCTGTTAATCACATGAAGCATCTGCCAAGTGTCTATAGACTTAGAACCCGTTCTTAAATTACAGAATCACTATCAGCCAGCATCACGAATCGCAAAACCCCTCCACGATCTCCACTGCCCCGCTAATCTCGTCGACGACCACGTTGAAATTCTTGTAGTTCCGCAGGTCGCGCTTAGACACGGTGCACTTAGATAACCAAGCAGTGTGGATTGAGGAATAGAACTTGGGCAGGGGCTCGAAGCCGCCTGCCTGGGCCAGCCAATCATTGTACGGCCACTGCAGGCTTCGGAATATGTGCGCGTGTCGCTTTTTTCGGCCGACAGGCAGCTTGGAATCCTTGACCATCTCGGGTTTAGGGGGCAGCTGGCATTTGCCCTTTAAGAGGGAGAGGAAGTACTGGATCTGCAAAAGAATTTATTGATTTGAGGGACGAATGTATTTGCGGTGAAATTTTTTTTTTTTTTTTTTACATTGGAAACAATTCACTACTTTTTGAATGAATATTTTGACGAATAGTACTAAAGAAATCATAATTTATTTAATTTAATTTAAACAGAGTTAATTTTTATCAGTCGAAATGCTAATTCGCGTAATCTAACAAGCGAAAAAATTTTCATCAAAATCCAATCCTCGTAACTGCAGCAAAGCTTTAGTAACTATTTTTAGTTGATCCTTTTATAAAAATCTTACCTGCATATGAAACAGTGGAAAAGGAACGACGTAGTAAGGAATGCCCACGATACCCATCGTGGGATATTCTATATTGATGAAATGTTTAAACAGAGGTGTTACGTAATTATCGTCAACCCTGATACCGCAACTTTCGTCTAAAAATTTGTACTTGTAGTGGTACCCGGTGCAGAACATAAAGGCATCAACTTCAATTTTCGAACCATCTTTCAGAACGAAGTTGCCGTTCTCGAATCGATCGACACCCTGGACTTCCGTCAATCCGAGTTCCTGGTTTAGCCTGCGTATAAATGAGAACAGTTTTCATACGAAGAACATTATCAAAGACATCATTTACATTGCCTTTACCTGTCATTATTGTGACTCAAGTAAATTTGCGAAGCTTTGCCGCATAATTCCAGAGCGATCTCAGGTCCCGAATTGGATGCGCCGAGCAGCAACACTCTTTTCCCGGTGAACGCTTCGGGTATTCTGTAATCGTGACTGTGAAGAACTTGACCTTTGAACTCACTCATTCCTGGAATTTCTGGGATGTAAGGGTCGGAGGCGTGGCTGCAAAAAAAAGCTCTGTAAATTCTGATTTTTGGCTAATTATTACGGTTTGCTTACCCAATGCAGACTAATACGGCGTCGAAAGTAAATTCCTGAATGGCAGGCGTCTTAAGATCTCTCACTCTGACTTGCCACTTATGCGTACTTGAATTATTAGTACCTTTTTCTGGCTTTACAATGTCGACCATCATGTTGAACTGCGAAATTTTAATTTTGCTTAAAAGTTGCAAAAGTGCGCTCAGAAAGTTCATTTTAGTTTCAGAATTACTTTTATGTACTGCCAGAGTTGGAAGTGATCTGTGTAATTTTTCAAGTAATCCAAAACCGCACTGTGCGAAACGCTACTCTGGCCTCCTTTTGGAAATGGAAAGTCCGGAAAACACATTTCTTCCTTCGGCAAATTTGTTCTGCAGTATCAACATAATTTTTTCAATAATACGTGCATGAAAAAGGCTCTAATCCGTGAATCTAAAAATGAACGAACAATCGAAATTGTCTACGTAGCCGTAAAAAGTTTTTCCTCCCTCAGCAGCGCAATCTTGCAAACGTAAAAACTCAAATTTTGAAAAAACTGTTCATTCTAACGCAAATCCACATTCTTCCCAAAACGTATAATATTCTACAAAATGTTCCCTTTTACCTGAGATTTTTGTACATGCTAGAATGAATCGGCAGGCCGAACTCGTCCAAGCCGACCTTATCCGTGTACACCCAGGTGCCCCCGACTCCTGCCGTCCTCTCGAACACCACGAATTCGAACTCGTTCGAATCGCGCGCCAAGTGCCTAGCGGCGCAGAGTCCAGCGGGGCCCGCACCGATCACGCACACCTTCCTCTTCCCCATGAGTGTGGCTTCGCGGAGCTGTCACTGACCACGATGGAGACAAACTATTTATGCCGGGGATGGAGGCGCTGCGCCGCGAGGTCTGGCTTGGGTGACTAGGTAGACATTTGGTTGAAAGATGTCGATAAAACCCGATAAATGTTCGAAGCGTGTACGTTATCGGATGCTTAAAAATTTGATTAGGGTTCTATTTACGTTGTTTATCATAAATCCGTAATTTATTAATTTACTTAAAAGACATTTTGTACCTGATAAGGTTTGATCATCAAAGTTCGTATCGGATTTTATGTCATATACTTTATTCTAAATTATAATTTTATTACTATAAAAAATTTATCGGTTTCTTTTGATGTATTTAATATATTTGTTACATAAGATAATCTATAAAAATAAATTCATAAAAGTCTTATCATAATTTATAAGGTTTTTTTTTAAAGCATATGTCAATAAGAAAATGCTTATGAATATTTTATCAGTATTTATAAGAATACAATGTAAAGTAATATACAAGATCGTCTTATCATAAATTTCTTGAATTACCTTTATGAAATTAAATAAAAATATAATAATTTATAATCAATATAATATATAAATCAATTCAACTTCATTATCGTCAAGATAATTATTATAATTACATATGTATTGTGCAAGTATCTATCAGAATTAGTACCAATTCTTAAGTTACAAAATCATGATCACCCAGCATAATTAATCACATAATCCCTGCCTTATCATAATCCATGCAATTTCCATCATCATTCGACGATCTCCACTGTTCCGCGAACCTGATCAAGAACCACGTTGAAATTTTTGTAGTCCCGCAGGTTGCGCTTCCGAGCAGAACTCCAGGCCTCGTAGACAAACGTGTAGAATCTGGGCAGCGGTTCAAAGCTGCCTGCCTGGGCCAGCCAATCGTTGTACGCCCACTGCTGCTTGTGGAGTTTGTGCGCGTGTCGCTTTTTTTGGCCGGCAGGCAGCTCCGAGTCCTTGACCATCTCGGGTTTAGGGGGCAGCTGGCTTTTGCCCTTTAGCAGGGAGAGGAAGTACTGGATCTGAAAAAAATTTATTGATTTGAGGGACGATTTTGAATGTGTTCTATTTGTTTAAACAAAGTTAATTTTTATCAGTCGAAATGCTAATTCAAAAGTGCGAAATAATTTCTCACCAAAATCCAACCCTCGTAACTGCGTGGGTGGGATTTTGGAGAAAAAGTTCGACATACTTTATACCACGATCGAACGGAACTTTTAGTACCTTCTTTTGGTTGATCTTTTTATAGAAATCTTACCTGCATGTGAAACATTGGAAAAGGAACGACAACGGTAGGAATGCCCACGATACACATTGTGGGATGATCTATATTAATGAGATGCTTGTACAGCGGTTTCATGTAGTTATCGTCGATCCGAATACCGCAACTTTCGTCTAAAAATGAGAAGTTGTTGTTGTATCCGGTGCAGAACATAAAGGCATCGGCTTCGATTTTTGCACCGTCTTTCAGAACGAATTTACCGTCCTCGAATTGATCGACACCCTGGACTTCCGTAAATCCTAATTCCTGGTTCAACCTGCACAAAACAGATAGCCGTTTTTACTCGAGAACATTATAAAAAACATCTTTAGTTATAAATGACGTTATCATTTGCATTGCCTCTACCTGTCATTGTTATGACTCAAGTAAATTTGCGAAGCTTTGCCGCACAAGTCCAGAGCGATATCAGTTCCGGAACTGGATGCGCCGAGCAGCAACACTCTTTTCCCGGTGAACGCTTCGGGTATTCTGTAATCGTGACTGTGAAGGACTTGACCTTTAAACTCACTCATTCCTGGAATTTCTGGGATATAAGGGTCGAAGTAGTGCCTGGAAAAAAGAGTTTTGTAAATTTTGATTTTTTATAATTACAGAGTCAACTTACCCTATGCAGACTAAGACGGCGTCGAAAATCAATTCTTGAATGGCGGATGTTTTAAGATCTCTCACCCTAACTTGCCACTTGTCTGTACCTGAATTATTAAGGTCCTTTCCTGGTTTTACGTAGTCGACCGTCATGTTGAACTGCGAGATTTTAATTTTGTTTAAAAGTTGCAGAAATGCTAAGGAAGTTTAATTTCAGAATTACTTTTATGTACTGCCAGAGTTGGAAGTGATCAGTGTATTTTTTCAAGTAATCCAAAATCACACTGTGCGAAACACTGCTTTGGCCTCCTTTTGGAAATGGAAAGTCCGGAAAACACATTTCTTCCTTCGGTAAATTTGTTCTGGAGTATCAAAATAATTTCTTTATCTACGACATTCCATATTATAAAAAATCACCGTTTTGTAAGGTAAAAATGTAAAATTTTTATAAAAACAATAGAGAAATGGCACGGGTTGATTAGTATACACAATTTGATACTGATTTATAGATAAACTGATAAGTATAACGCTAGAGATAAACATCTTGAATAGTCACGATAAACCGTTTTAAAATATATTTTTTTAAATTAAACTATTTTTGAGTAAAATGCGATTACTCGTTATAAAAACTGGAACTCCTCATTATAAAATGTCATAATAATTACCAAATTCATTAATTTATCTGACTTTACTATCTAATAGAATTCTAATTGACACTTACCTTACATAATGTATACATAATGTAGGTTTGCACACATTTTGCATCAAAATTTACTTCGCAAAACAAGATAATTTAACCGAGAACGATATTCTCGATAGCATTTCATTTCCTAGTTCTAAAATCATAGCCTCGCAAACGAAATAGTCCAAATTTTTAAAAACCCCACATTCTTCCCAAAACGCTTCCCCAAAATCCCCCCTTTACCTGAGATTCTTATACATGCTAGAATGAATCGGCAGGCCGAACTCGTCCACGCCGACCTTGTCCGTGTACACCCAGGTGCCGCCGACCCCTGCCGTCCTCTCGAACACCACGAATTCGAACTCGTTCGAATAGCGCGCCAAGTGCCTGGCGGCGCAGAGTCCAGCGGCGCCCGCTCCGATCACGCACACCTTCCTCTTCTCCATGAGTGTGCTGGCTTCGCGGAGTTGTCACCGACGACGACGGAGGCGCACTATTTATACCGAGGACGGAGGCGGTTGGCCGCGAGGCTTGGTTGATTAGGATATAGGGATAGAGAGGTAGTCGCTTGTGGCTAGTCATGTATTATAACGCAAACATTGAAATAATACGGGAAAGCGAGAATTAGATAAAAGGATCGTGGTAAATTGTTGAGAGAGTATAGATTGGCGGGAAAGATGGGTGCTTGAATCGGTATTGAGTTGGGAGACGAGTGAATCGAGATAATTGCGCATTGCGCGTAGATTCCTGCTAGGTACTTGTATCTTTTAGTTAGACAGTGCAACCAACTTGGGCAGGCGAAATAAAGTGTTTCCAAAACTATGTGCAGATTCAAATTACTAAATTTAGTATTATAAGTTTTTAACTTTTTTCTTACAAAGAGAGAAGTTATATAAATAGTGGCTGCATTTTTTTCACATTTTGAGTCTTTTTATTCGATATCTATTGAAGAAACAGATAAGTTTGACTGACGTTTCCTAATAAAACTCTTCTATTTTTTTCCTTGTACTTATCAAAAATTGTTTTTTCATAATTTAATACTTTCTTAAAAATAAGTAAAATAAAATTTAGCTTTATTTATTAGAATGCAGAATAAAAATGTAAAAGTATAGTTGAAGACGCTACTACAAAAATATCGAAGAACTGCTGTACATGCAATGACATTGGTCTATCTGATGCAAATTGATGTAAATACGTGAAGTGGAAATTATAGTCTTTAGTTGCGATATGTCCATCCATTGGTGTACGTTGAATCGTGAAAGTTGTCTAATTGAAGATTTATAGTAGGTATATTACGCAACTATTACGCACGAATTGCTTATGCGATTTTTCAACATGTGTGCGTGAAACACGACATTGAGCCTTCCGAATGCGTAAAGCGATCGCTTTACAAACTGCGCGTGAACCGGGCTAGGCGGACAAGGCAACACTGCCTCTCCTGCGCGCCGACTAGCGGTTGGAACGACCATCATTTTGGAACTTTGGGAGCAGTTCCATTCATTCCTGATCTCACATCGTGCATGCACAGGTTTTCCCTCGCTCCCGTTGTTTTTCCTCCGTGTGAGTTCAAGTGTTGTGAGGCTGCAAGAGAGCTCAGCGGTGGAGTCAACTAAGTCCCGCGTACCCATAAACAACCATGTCGTGCCATCATCCACCAGGCCAGGATGCAGCCGCGCAGACGGAGACCCTCGACGAGTCTCCTTCGGGGGAGTTCACTTGGCCGGTTATTCGGAAGATGCTGGAGGACGCGATGGCTCTAAGCTGTGAGGCGACACTGCGAGAAAAAGAAGCGGCAACCGCCTTAGCTCGCTACCAGGGTCGCGAAGAAGAAGCGGAGAAGTGGCGCGCTACCATGGCATCCCGCGCCGTCGGCTTGAGAGCATACGAAGACGTCAGACTGGCCGTTTTGGCGGATGGAGCTGCAATACTGGAATAAGTGAGAAAGACCGAGCGCCAAGAAGCGCTCCGCCAGTCGGTGGAAGAGTTCCAGGCCGCTCGACTCGCGTTGGAGAACTCAAAGAAGAAAGGGAAAGAACTGCAGCGAAAGCTTGATACCAAGAAGAGGATGGCCTTATCCTTACTTCATTCCGAAAAGAGGATCCGCCGACTCTCTGATGAACTTCGTGATGATGAGATAATGGAAATGTGCGAGTGCGGTCGTCCACAGCCACGCCCCAGCCTATTATCTCTATTGCTCAAACGCGGCAAGGATGATCTAGCAAAGGAGCTTGATTTTTTTTTCTAATAAAGTTTACTAAATAGTAGTTTCGTCGTCATTTTTCCGAATTAAACCCTACAACCATGTTTCCTCATCCCGTCTCCTGCCGATAAGTTAAGTTAAATTTCGCGCCCTCGGTATATGCAAATTAATTTGTCAAAGCTTCATTCTATTGGAAACGCTGGAGCAGCGTGCCTCGGATCCGGCGAAGCAACTGAACTGCCTTGTTTCGATAAATTATGAAACCCCGGGAAGAGACGGCAATCGGCGGCGGTCGATCGTCCGCGCTTTATTAAATCGCCTTCTTTGTTTGTTTTGTAAATAAACGCGCTCACGACTTTGTAAACAAACTAGCTCTCATCCCCGAATTTTTTCGCTATCTAAGTATTCTTTCGCAGACTTCACAGCTAACCGTCATCGCATGTCAGATGTCACGGGGAAAAAGCCGCAGTTTACAGCAAGAGCCGCGGTGTTGTTAGCGGCTAAATCGAGGCGAAATAAATTAGCATATTTATTTTAAATGTGCCTTGTTACAAAGTGTCACTTCAGCTGTACTATATTTTCTCTCGTGTTTTTATGGCGTGCAGATTCGAATTAATAAATTTACAATTAGTTTTTAACTTGTTACTTGCAAAGAGAGAAGTTATATAAAAAATGACTGCATGTTTTCAGCCTTTTTATTCGATACATATTAAAATAATAGATAAGTTTAACTGACGTTTCCTAATCAAATTCTCCTATTTTCTTCCTTGTACTTATCAAAAATTATTTTTTTCAATCAAATAATTATTTTAACTTAACATTTTCTTATTTTTACTCAATGAAATAAAAAATTAGCTTTATCTTTTTCGTATCAGAATTAATATGTGGACTACTACCGAAGGCAGTACTGCAAATATCGAAGAATATTGCAGTATATACTCATTATAGTAAACATTGTAGTAAACTCTGTCTGATGCACATGATGTAAATCCGTAGTGGGAATTATGACTTTTAATTGCGATATGGCCATGGATGAATGTTCAATTGCGAAAAAAGGTTTTTAATTAGAGATTTAATAATACATTACACAACTAGTGCATTTTTGTTATTTTTTAACACGTGTACGTAAAACACGACTTTGATCCTTCTGAGTGCGCAAAGCTTTACGCACTGCGCGTGAAACTAATGCTTTAGACATTCAGAAGTGTAAAGCATTAGCCATCTTGGGGGCAGTTCAGTTCCTGCTCTCACACTGTGGTGCGCACCGGTTTTCGCTCGCTTCCGTAGTTCCGTTGTTTTTCCTCCAGTAGAATCTGTTATAAGACTGCAGACTGCAGAAGAGATCAGTGGTCGATCGAGGCTCAAAGTAAGCACCGCGTACCTGCACACAAACAACAAGTCACCGTAGACCAGGAACGAGAGGGAAAAAACACCATCGAGCTCGACGAGGACAAGAACGAAGTCTCACCCCTTTGTCGCCCCTGACAGGTGAAGTACCCAATTCTTGGACGACCAAAAAAATCGTACCGAAAGTTTGACAGTAAAAAGTAACGATTATAAAAGATTGAAGCGGTAATGATGTTATTTTGTTAACATTGTTTGTTAAATAAATTATGCAATTACGTCAATATTGTGTTTTTTTATTCTTTAGATTGATCGTAAACGATATCTATATGTTTTTGAGGTTACATTTTAAGTTAAGTCTGTCGAACTTTAGGTACTTCTCAAATCTCTAGACTCGATAGCGGGGACGCACTTAACATTATCCTTATAAAAACAAATCATAAACAACTTTTAAATATACAGTAAAAAATGATCTATTAAACCTTAAAAGTTCTTTTTAAAAGTAGCTGTTCAAGTACAGAGCCTGTAACTTTACAACTCCTAAGGTTGGACATAGGGTATCCAACTACAGAAGCCTTAAACAAATTTTTTCAAGTTTATTTAAAATAAAAAAAGTATGAAAATAGATTGATTTTAGCATAAATCAATAAAATACAATTATAAATTAATAATTCGGTTAAATATTTTCAAAAAATGTTCTTCAGTTCTGAAAACACCGTCTGTTTACGACACGTCTCAAAAAGTGTACGAGTGTTGGATACTTTACCTTAGCCGATTTCATACCTCGTGGTCCACCTACCGACCCCATCCTCATGCCGGGCCAACATTTACCAAGCCAAGATGCAGCCGCCCAGACGGAGGGCCCACAAGGGGAGGTATTTAGTTGGCCAGTCGTCCGGGAGACGCTAAACCTAGCGACAACTGCAGCACACGAGGCGCGCCGTAAAGAAAGAGTCGCGGAGGCCCTTCTGTCCCGATACAAGGGTAAAGAGGACGCAGCAGAGAGGTGGCGCGTCACCATGGCAGCTCGCGCCGTCGGCTGGACAGCTTTCGATCAGGCCGTAGAGGCCTACCAGGCGAATGAGGCCAAAAACAAGGCGGAGGCGAGAATGGTCGAGCGCCGAGAAAAGGCGCTCCGGGAGGCGAACAGGGCCCGCACCGAGCGTCTGTGGATGCAACGGCAGGCCGAAAAATTGGGGCAGAGAGAGGAACAACTTCGGCAGAAGGCGAAAAAATTGCGGCGGGAGGAGGAAGCATTGCAGCGAGCGGGCGAGGGCAACGAAAGCGAGGTCCGACACCTACTTGCCGCAAAAGAAGCCCGCAGCAGGGCAGACAAAATCTTCTGCATTGATTAGGAATCGGATGACTCTTGGTAATACGGCGAAGATGGGTCGTTGTAAATAAGTTTTGTTTTGTTTTATAATAAATTTTGATACTAAATAGCTTTGTCGTAATTTTTCAAGACTAAACCTTACCACCCTGCTTTCCTATCCCATCTCCTGCCGGTAAGTTAAGTCAGATTTCGCGCTCCCGGTATGCAAATTAATTTATTAAAGCTTGACCAAGTTTGTTGCGCGCGATGGAGCAGCGTAGTCCAGAGCATCGCGTATCAGCTGACGGGGAAAAAGGAATAAAATTATCTTTCATAAAATAGTTATTTCATTTTTTTTTAATTACAATGGTAAAAGTATCCTAAAAGGTATGTATGAAACTAAAAACTGCCAGTTATAAAATTAAAATATTTATTACTTAATTTTCAAGAATATAATGTTACCGCATAATCAAACCTAATTTTCATAATTAAAAATAATGTGATATTAAAATTATAATAATTATAATAGTAATAGTAATAATAATAATTTTCATCATAATAAACCATCAATATGTTAATCTTATTTTTATCCAGTTCTGAGCAAATTCTAAAAATATATAATCTTTACGCGTATAATACATTGGACATTTTTAATTTTCGAATATCTTTTTCGCTGTCATTCTTTATCGTTCTCACTCACAATCTCTCATTATAGTCTTGCTCACTACAGAACGTTATATTCTCTTTCTCTCTACAAAAAAGGTAATTACATTTTATATTAAAGTACATATATAAATACTTAAAACGACTGACGCATCAAATGTCTCTTTTCTCGTATGTTGCGTTTTTATTTACTTCAAGGACTTTAAATTACTGTTTAAAAAAAAGTGTAAAAATCAAAGAATTGAAGTTGTTTTTAAAGTCCGAACTGCTCGAAAGCACAAGTGAATGTAACATTCATCTGACACGTCAGGTTCTTATTGTTATAAATATAACTCAATGTCTTAAAATCTAGTGACGCACAACGAATGCTATACATTTAATAAACTCAGTCGCGTATGCTGATCGATCTTGAAAATTTGAAAAATACTTCTACATTGTAAATAACAATTTTTATAAAGAAATTGGTTTCAATATATTTATTCCAAAGTTAATCAAGCTTTTTTGCACATATTATTTACAGTCTGTTCTAATAAATAGTTGGTAGTTTTACATTTCTGAAACAAAAATATGGATGGACAGAATCGCTGCTCATACTTAAATACACATGCGTAATAATATATATTACACGTCATTTTTACAAGCACATTACAAGAAGCTTTTTTATTTAAATAATATAAGTGAATAAAAGGGAATTGGCATAGAAAAATTTTGATTTCAACTATATCGTGAAGTATTTCTCAAATTTCTACAAACATCGATTTACTCTCAACATAAAGAATGCCATCGACTTTTAATTCAGAAAGATTAATTGTTTTTCTCAATCCTCGTACGTTTAAGATTAAATTACAAAAGTTGTTAGTGTAAGATTTGAAACGTACGTTGTGAATTTCCATGTCGGCGCTAGCTCTTATTTACAAGAATGCAAATCGGCGGTGCCGCATCATTGCAGTGCGTTCGAATTACAAAAAGGAAGAAGATAAATTGAAGTATTATTTACAAAAACTTCTAATATATATTTTGACTTATGACTCGATCTAACTTAGGTTGCATGTATAAATGTACAAAACGAGATACTTCGCTTTAACAAATCGCAAGCGTTAATAATTAATTAATTTATTAACCGATACATAAATATACATAGTTATTGAAAGTGTAATTATATCAAGATATTTAAAGACAAAGAATGAAATGGGAAGAACAATTGAAATAAAAGTAAAAAACGGAATTAGTTGTCAAATATTACAAAGGTAGAAAATTGATTTTCTTTTAAAGATTATAATGCCATTTTGGTGGGAATTCGATTCCTGCCATTGAACTGACGTTTACATTCTCTATAAATCTATCGCATAGTATCTATAGCATCAGAATCATTTTAGCTTCTCCTTACTTTACAGAACATTTGTTACCATTAATGTTCACTAACACTACGCAAATAATTAAAAAAGTGGAAGTCACTATCATTTGGAAATATTCAAAAGCCCTTAGCACCTGAAAGTCACGATACAAATTTCACATAAAGGACATTCGTAAATTTTAAAAATATTAACGTTTATTTAAAACTATTGTTACTTTTTGAATTCACATCGTTGCAATGAGTCTTTTGATTACAGTGAACCTCATTTTACGGGTTCTGTAAGATATTAAATTTTTTTAGATTACAGGCAGTGTGAAATTTTTGATCAATCTGTAATTTTTAATTTTTGTAAAAAGTTATATACAATCAAATATGAATTTTACACTTAAATTTAAAAATTATTTAAAATGGATTAAAAATATTATATATGAATTTTATACAAATTTTACTAAAAGCTGTTAATAAAGTTTATAATAATAAAAGTTTACGTTACCTTTACAGTAAGCGAACAATAAGTGTATGTATTATATAGACAAAGTATATATAGATATAAATATATATTTTTGTTTTTTATACTAATGTACAATTCATGTCCAGTTGTATATAAGTTTTCCAAAAATATAGTAACTCCTAACCATTTTAAGAAACTCAAGGAGCTAACAATATTTTTGACGCTTCATCCATTCTAAAGAAAATCAGTTTCTGTCCCTGAGATTGATTTCCGACCAATAACTTAAAACTTGAAAGAAGCAATTTTCAAAAATTAACAGATATATAAATTTATTATCTTTAGATTGCTGCAAGGAATCTATTATTATAATGCGTTAAAATTACATTTGTACACCCACTCTTATGTTTAATGTATTAGAATTATATTTTTCTAGAACGTGAATCGATGTAAAGTTAAAAATATTGTATATATTGAAGATTTTCATTTTTTCAACACTAAAATTTAATTTAAAAACATGAACTTTAAGTGCTTTAGTTTGCATCATCGTGAAGTAAAAGCAAAGTGCCCGCTTCGGAGATAGACGATTAATAAACTTTCTGATTCTTCGTTGTGATACACTTTCTCGTTAAATATATTGACGGATCGATTGTTTATTAACCACGAATCTATATTCAATCTATTCACAAAACTAATTCTTCAGTACTTAACGTACATATTTATTTTATAAAAATGTGTCAGAATAAACACGCATACTTTAAAGCAACTGTGTTAGTACATCTACGTTTTTTTGATTTCATTAGAAATCACTTGAGGTTTTCAAGAAATTTTTCGATTCCATTAAAATTGACATTCAATAGACACTTCAAGAGTGCTTGGAAGCTATACTTCCGGTGTATTTAAGTAATTTCTCGCCTAAATTTTATGTAGTAAAATTCATTACTTTAGTAAAAAATTTTTAACAAATCTGAATTTTACATTATAAAGCTTAATATAATACATTATCTTCAAAGCACCCTTCAAGGAAATGTAAAAACATCATCTCTCTAAGAGTATTGAAAATACACAAAAGTTACGGTTACTGTAGATCCAATACTCGGCAATAGTTTTACACTTCCTCGAGTTTCTCCAGGAATCTATTTAAGTCTTTTCACAGGCGAGTTCATTCAACGATCTCAAAGCACGTATCGTTAACTTTCAACTTCTACTGGGCGGACAGATTACAACAGACTTTTCAATGAATATCTCTACAAGTATGCAATGGCGAGCCCCGGAGACTCGTAAAAACGTTATGGTACAAAAACTCAGTTTCCTCTGTACATTTGGTAGTCGAAGCGCTTCTCAACCAAGAGCGGAGAGGAGGTTGGGGCAGGTTCCAGTCGGTATCACAGGGGACACGGCGAGCCTCTTCTCCTGGGGTGGTTTCATCAACCCTCGCTCACTGAAGACAATGAACTGCGCGTCGAACTTGCCGTATGGTGCGTCAGATCTGGCAGATCCGGCGGCAGGCACAGTGGCATAGCGCTGGGACCGTACACAGCCTCCTGCTCTTCTAGTTGCAAGGCGAACTGTTCTTCTAGCCTCTGTAAAATTCGATTTTTAACGTTAGTATGTGAAAATTCAAGGAAATGAGGGTTGATTTGAAAATTGTGACTGTCAAGGAAATCCATAAGTCTAGTAAGGAGTTTCTGTTTTACCAACGCCTTTAATGCTGAATTTTTTTAATGAAAGGTGATGATTATTGTAATGCAAATGAAATTTTGTGACATGTATTGAAATAGCAGTAATTTTAGCTCAATACTAATAATGCAAAAGTTGTTGGTAAAACAGATATTTTTGCATGTTACCCACACTTCTGTACCTTTTTTTACCGACTAAATAGCATGAAAGTCGGTGCTACTGATCGAGTAACATTGCAAATACAAGGTACATTTTTCAAATTCTACTAAATTTACTCTGAAGTTTCAAAACTATCTAGTCTTAAATGATACAGACCTAATAATATAATCTTCCGAATATAGACCAATTGCATCAAAAAATTTCTGAAAAAAAATTGTTTTTAACTTGATTTAGAAAACTTAACAAATAAATCATTCAAATAAAAACTAACTAAATAACGTATGGATATCCTTTTATTGGTTTTAATGATTCATTTAAAGCGACCATGACATTATTCGATTAAGAAATAACCTTAGTTCGATAGATAACTTTGTTCTCGTGAAACAGGTGTGAATTTTTGTAAATTTGACGAATGGTGACCAGTAAATATACTTATCAACTAACCTTTTTAACTGAATCTGTTCGAGTCCAAATTCTACGTTTGACTACTTTTCTGCCTTGCGACGGTTTCGTAAAAAGGAAAACTTGTCTTATTTTGGATGATGAATATTTTTGGATTTTTTTTAAGACAAAAAACACAAAAAATTCAAGCACCCACATTTAATTTATCGATTAATTATGATCACCATTAGCCCTTTGATTCCCAACATGGATATGTGTAACATTTACTTATACGATTAATGCATAAATTTATGGCTTATTACCCTGTGTTACCTTTCACATATGTACTGGACATCGACATAAAACTACGTGGGAACAATGACTGAGACGAATCACAGTTTTATTTACAGAACATAACACATTTGAAGGATTGATTGCAGAACGTCAAAATAACGCAATTAATCCTTCGCAACAAAGATAGACATACAAAGCAACTTATTGAGGAACAATGGAATGACAGCACATGCCTACTTGCGGTCGTGGAGTACAACAAGCACGACCTTTATTAGCAACAATCTAATAACGAATAATGGATCGTTTCTAATACGGGGGCAGTACTAATGCAACTAGCACCCACGCATGTACCTGGATATGTCACGTGTCAACGATTCTCTATGGAAATAAGCACAAAAACATCGTTAAATCAGGCAAAAGCTTACGTTGAAACGAAGACTGCTAGTTATCGAGGCTCTTGCGAGTAAAGACCGTAGCACGTCTGCATGTAATACAAAGTAGTTTTTTTATTAATTTTCTCTTTTTTTATTTATATCTTCTTGATTGAATATTGTACGCAACATTTCTGTTGGCAGTTCTTTTCAGAAAAAAAAAATTCATTTTCTGCATTTACATGATTGATGGACTGATTCAAACAGCACATGGCGCAGTTGAAATAATTTTAACACAAAAACAAAATTTTTAGGATCCGGAAAAATTTTTTGGGACTATAAACATCAAAAAAATAAGTAATATTTTGACATGGAAAGGAAAAAGATTAATAAATTGTCCATAAAGTTTAACCGGTATCCCAACAAAAAAGTAATCGATATGTCACACTTGCCGATGAGGAAAAGCTCAGTTTTTAGCACGTGAGGCTTCATTAAGCAGCTTTGCGTTTCACAAAAATAATCTTCTCGTATCAAAATAAGTAAGTAAATAAACTTGATTATGTTAGGAACAATCGCTCAGAGCAAAAGGCACGCATTTTGCTTAAATAAAATTAATAACATCTAATCGCACAGTGAAAACTCTATTAAACATATTTAATTTAAATAATAGTAAACAACGCAATGGAATCACAAATTACTTTGAGTTCAACTCAAAGGCGCATTTAATAGACATGTAATAATTAATGAAATAACCGCTGCGGTGAAAAATTTTCCAGGCATATTAAGACAAAAACACGAAAAGGAATAAGCACGCGGAATGATGAGAAGGAGGAGCTGCATTTTAATGCTTTCATTAATGAAACATTATTAATCTTTGGCCAAAAATTTCTTAGAAAAAAAAACTTAGATTGTATGTATTGTTTCGTTTGCACAAATTTAATGTTTGAAAAAACATTCTTTTAAAAAACGTAAAATAAATTATCCAAAAACAATAGCATGATTTCTTCATGTACAATTAGAATGTTACAAGATTACAAACGCAAAAATTTTTATTGCAATTACAGCTGCTAACTTTTATAAAAACGTACATCGAAATTGTTTTAATTACTGCAACAAATTCTTTTCAGTCAACATAAATTGATTATTTAACTAATTAGCTTCAATCTTGAATAAATCGTAAATGTATATATTTATAATATAATTTTAAAACAGTGCATACAATCAACAAAAGAAATAATTTTTGTAGTCTCTGTTTTTAACAGAATCATCCACGGCATCAATCTTGAAAAAATCATCAACCTTTTCAAAACCACAACTAAACAGAAGCAAATCTCCAAACAACCGACCAAACAAAACCAAAAGCACAGCTCCCCCAAAAAGAAATAAAAAAAAAAAAAAAAAAAAAACCAAGGCAGTGGGTACAAAAGGTTAGCTGCGAGATGGAGAGGGCAGAAGATCGGGCTTGCCGACATTGGAATGGTTTCTAGATAGGGTGCTGCTAGCTAAGGAGCTCGTCTCCGAGCCTCCGATGCGCAGCGATACCCTGGGGATGGTGAAGGGGGAAGGAGAGTTGGGAGTCGAGCGTGGCGTCGACGACCGGGAGTTGCTGGCCTTGCTCAGCGAGGCCGCCGGCGAGCCCGGGTTATTGGAGAAGGAAAAGTCGAGCGGGTTGGAGTTCGTCAAGTAGAAGCCGCTCAGACGCGAGGGCAAGTAGCCGCGGTACCGGGACTCCAACGCCTCCATTTCCGATGACATCTCCGCCTCTAAGTTCTGCCGGACAGGTGTGCGTCGTTAGTTTTGTAAGTCTACGTTTGCTTTTGCGTTGCGCGGAATTTTATCGCTGCATTACTTTACGTTCTAAGGGGTTGCAACATCTGTATCTCTCGATTTCTTATATATCGTTTAGAAAAAGTAAATAGTAAAATAGAGCAACGATAAAGATAGTGATTATTTAGTTTTGAAAATAAAGAGAACTGACATAACAAGTCTCTTGAACAAAATTGCAAAGCTAAACTTGACACAAAAATAACAGTACAAATAGTTATTTCTAGAAAAAATAATAATTAACTTTGCTGTAAGCAATATTTGCAATGGAGAAACTAATATCTAAATCGATTATGCAAAGATGATTGATTGAAAAACTAGTAAATAATAATCACTTAACATTCTTTTGAATGCAAATTATACGCAACGATTTGCGATTAAAATAATATTATTGAATAATATTATTTAAAATTATACTTAGATACTTAATAATATGTAGATAATTAATCTAGAGTACTAAATATCTGCTGCTTTAATCTGTAAGTTTTAAATTAAAATAATACGCACATCGCAGCACTAACGACGACAATCATCACACGACTCTAGATAATTATTATCAGCGTAAGAATGCATACCTGCTTGCGAGGCTTGAGCAACGCCTTCCACTCACGCAGCTCTTTCGTGTAAGCCTCCTCTTGTTCCTTAAGCTTAATGGCCTCGTGTTCCATAAGCATCTTGCGCTTTTCGCCCTGTAGCTGCTCGAGCTCCTTGATGGTGGCGTCGCTCGCTGCTCGCATCTCCTCCAGCTGGCGTGTGTGTTTTAGCTCGAATCGCTGCTGCTCAGCTCGATACCTCTTCTTCTCGTTTTCCTGGAATTTTTTCAGCTTGTCGCGCTCGGCATCTGGATCCGACACTAACGTCGAGTTTATGGAGATTCTCATGGACTCTCTGGAGATACGTTAAATGTTTTAGTTTTGTTCATAAAGCTTAGGTTTTGAAACTAGGGTGAAAATTTACCTGAACATCATTTCTCGTGCTTTCATCTCATTGCGAATCCTCTTGGGAAGGTTTCGCCGCTCGATCGTCTGCCTCTTGACAAGTTCCTCCTCTTTACGCTGATTCATTCGTTTCATTTGCTCGAGTTCCTTCTCGTGCCTGATGAGCATTTGATGTCTCTGCAGGAAGAATATGTCCTTGAGTTGTCTCTTTAGAAGTTGCTGGCGTTCGTGTATTTGGCGCTCTTCCAATTCCCAAATTGCAGATTCTCGGGCCCTGAGCAGCTGCTGCTTTTGCTGCAAGAACTGACGTTCCATTAAGGCAATCTTTTCACGGTGGCTGTCCGACAGTCGACGCAACGACGTCTCGTGGCTTTCGTTCAATTTCTCCAGGAAAAGTTTCTCACGTTCTTCGTGTTCAGCTTCTAGCTTTTCTTTGCGCGTCTTAAAAGCACTCTTGCGTTTTTCCTAAAAATGAAGTTAAGTAATTATTTATTTTTTCTTTGAGCTTTTATTTTAAATTTACAATCATAAAAAAAATATGAACCTTAGGCATTAGGTCGACCTCTTGTTTAAGTAGCCTAAGATCTTGCTTGAGCCCTTCTCTGAATATCTTGAGCTCTCGTTCTTGTTCAGCCCTGATTTTCTTTGAGGCTAATCTCAAATCCGCTTCCTGTTGGGCTTCAGCTCGTTCAAGCTGTTGACGCTGTTGACGCATCAGTGTCTCAAGGTCTGCTTCAGCCGTACGTTCCAACAGTTGACGCTCTTGCTCGTTGCGTTTTTCCAGCTGGTCTTTATTGAATTGCGCTTTCTGCGTCAAATCTTGGAATTGCTTTTGTTCCATCTTTTGCAGCATTTTAAGCTCGCGTAGCTCTTGTTTGCGGAATATTTGATCATCGTAGAATTTGCCGTTTTCATCATCACCGTAGATTACCTATTAATAAACAAATAAATTAATGTAATGGCACAAATATTTTAGTTCACAAATAAAAAAGTAAGTATTACCTTGGAAGTAGTAGTTGTAACTACAACGCCGTCGATTTCGAATTTCCTCGTGCGTTTTCTTGTCTTTTTCTTCAGATTGATTAACTGTAATCTCTCGAGGTCTTCTTTCGTCCGCCTAGGAATTTCCCTAGTATACTCTGGTTTTCTGCGCAAAACAACCTCTTCGTCTGGTTCCGACGATTGCCTAGACTCGGTCCTATGGCTGCCATTGTTTGCAGCAGTACCATTATTATTGCTGTTGTTGCCTCCTACGTGATTATTCTCCTTATTAGAGCCTCGGCTGTCTTGGCTTATTGTCGTAGATATCGATTCAGCATCCGAACGGTCGATGCTCTTGCTCGGGGTATGCGAGCGCGTCGAACCAGAATCACTGTGCGAACAACGCGTTGATGGTGAGCCTTCGTAGCTGTCGGGAGAAACACGTTTTTCTTTCGACTGCGGATTGCTGTGCCGAGAGGAAGATGATTTAACACTGCCCGATGAGTCTTTAACGCGTGACGACGCTTTCATAACTATCGGTTGATCCAGAGACTGCCTCACCTAAACAAAGTAATATTAACAAAATATAATTAAAGTAACAGTTTTTTTACGAAGTTATTACCTGTCCATTCATGAGCTTTCTTGTTCGATCGTCCTCGATTATAGCATTTGCCGACGAGTCCTTAACTTGTTCGCGCTCGTCTCCGACGGTGACGACGGAAACGTGACTAGTGTCCTGTAGCAGCAACTGCTCATCTTCAATGGGACTGACTATGACTACTTCAGACTCGTCCAAACGTTTGCCAATCTTCTTGCTGGTGGTTTGATCGGCACCAATGACTATAGGTTGCTCTTGTGGAGTATATTCTAGGCTGTCTAGGCTTGTGAAACCATCGTCCTCTGCGGAACTTTCATTCACCTATAATAGCATTTAACATTTAGTTAAAACTAATGCTGAAAGGAATTTCATAACTTTATTTTTATTTAAAAGTACTAGCCTGTGTCTTATTGGTTTCATTGGCAACAATGACAACCTCAGAGGAAGCACGTCTTGGTGGTGGAGGACTCGAAGCTGCATCAATTAGTACTGGTGGATGAGTCGTTACAACTGTCACTTGAGTAACATTGCTTGCCAAACTGTTAGACGGATCAGGACTATCTGACATTATACGCACTGTTGTTGATGTATTTGCGCGATGCTCTGTGTCTGGTTGTGGCGTCCCTGAACAAATATCATTTAATTTTTGTGATTAACATATAAAGAAAATTAAAAACACTTAAATTTAAGCTTTGTGACTTACCAGTAATAACAACGATGTTATCGCCGCTGCCACTTCTGGACACATTATTCTTGAGTGGCGTCGAAGTAATAACGGATACATTAACAGTCGATCCAGGCGGTGCAGTGCTCTTGTCCCTCGCTCTATCCACCGTGTCTTCTACCTTATTTTCTTTCGTTGGTGTTTTATTGATTGCAACCTTGCCGTCCGAATCATCTGAGAAGTTCTCGAGGGAATCATTGCGTGAAGAACCGCTCTGGAACTCCTCGTCGGTGCTCCTCCTCATCGCTACGGCCGTCTTGATGTCACCCATGGAGACGCTTCTGTTGCCGGCGTTGCCTTTCGGAGATGGAGTGGCTGCAGGATCGTGAGATAATTGCTTTTGCAAAGCGAGTTGCTGTTGCTTCTCCGAGTCGCGCGACAGCTGCTTTTCTAGCACGGCATTTAGCTTCTCTTCTACGGACTTGCGTTTCTGGTCCAGACTGCGTCGACTGCCGCTGCTCGATTCGCTCAAGGCGCGCTGCTGCTGAGGCTGAGTCTGCTGGTTTTCGGGCTTCTGACTGATGTCTAACGATGACTTCCTCTCGGCCCTTTAATTTTATATATATGTAAATTACTGTAATACGTTGTAATGTATTAATTTATATTTAAATTAACAATCAAGTTAAACAAGTTTAATATTTTTACAAAATCAAAATCGTCCACATCACGCGGACGGTGTTAAATGCACAGTCGGATTCTTTTTCTGCAACTCAATCCGCATATTTGAGCTCGTGTTTCCCACTACACGCGACTCCCAAGTCAACATGGGCACGAATTTCTATGCCATCAATCTCCTTACCTATTTTTCTCCTCCAGCGATGACTGCTTGCAGTACGGCGGCTTCTTCCACTCGTCCTCCCCATCTAGAGGCTTGACGGGTGCGGATTTGCGCTTCTCTTCGAGGCTGATCTGCCTGGGCTTGGCGGGTGAGACAGACTTGCCTTCGGCGGACTTGGACCTGGACTGATCCTGGGGCTGCTTGGGCTTTTCGGGCGTGAGTGGTGGCTTCTTTTTGGCCTCGCCGTTCAGCTCGGACACCTCCATGGCACTTGGTTTTGGCTCGCTCTTGACGGCCGGCGGCTGTTGCTGCTGCTGTTCGTTGCTCTCCTGGCGCGCGATCGACGGGGGAGGAGGAGCAGGGCCCTTCTCCCGTGACAAGCGTCGCTCGCTCGACTCCGTCGGCGCCGGAGACGCTGATCCTGCTGTCGCCACCGGCGGCTTCGGGGCCTGTGCAGCCAACAATTTGATGATTCGTTAGTTTTGATGCTTATTTGACAATTGTATTATTCATAGTAAGCTCGTAGTGAACGTGATGCTTGCTTGGCTGAATTTTAATTTAAGCGAGAAGGTGCATGATTTAGAATTACGGACGTTTTAGTTTGCTTTATAATTTAATAAAAAAAATTGTAAAATTTTAAGAGTATTCATTAAATTAAAACATGAAACTGCATGGCTTTGATTGCAAATATACATATTAAAGCTATTTTACAATTTTCAATGATTTTATTGATTAAATTCGATTTTGAATGATAACTTACTGGTTTTTTCTCGACAGATGAAGGAATATTTTCCTTGGACTCTGCCTTTCGTAACTTTTTACTACGTTCCTCCTTTTCGCCATCCCTATTAATTTCTCTCTTGTTACTCTCTTCCTTCTTGGCTGCAGTCGCCGGTGCTGCGACGGCTGTTTCTTTCTCTGCAACTGCAATTACGAATTCAAAGGATTAGTGAACCGCAAAATTTTACGAATTAACTTTAATTACTTTTGTACACTTCTTTACTCGTTAAACCTTTTACTATTCATTTTGACATTGCAATTATGTATTTATAATTAACATTTTAGTTACGAAGAAGTAATTAAAGAAATTATCAAGAAAGCAATTTTAAATCTTGATTGAATGTAAAAACTTTTGTAATCAAAAGCACAATATTCATTTTATGTTTCAATTGTAGCTGTTTCATAAATCGTTTCCTTGAAAATTCCGCATAAAGTAAGATTTGTTGTGTAGTCATTGAGCAGAGCAAGACTTTACCTTTGACGTCATTGTCGCTGCGGACAGATGCAGAATCATCTCCGATTTGATCCAATTCCAGGGGAAGCTGTGACGTGCGTTGCTCCTGAAAGAAAATCGAAATTACAGTGGGTGCAGCATTCTTAAATTCAAACGATCTACGTTGTAATGAATAAAATACTGAAATAATATTCAAAATAATTAGATTAAATATATTAAAAATAATATTAGTGCTATTAAAATACTAAAACAGAAATGTAAGTATCGCCTTTTACAGTAAGGTCAACACTTTCAAATCTTCCAACCATAACTTTTCCAATTAAATTATAATTAATAATTAGTAAATACTTATATGTATAATAATTAAAAACAAAGATCTTATCCATACTGTGCAAACCTTAAAATAATATTTTTAAAAATGAAGAACGTGCCATATAACAACAACCAATGAAAAGAAGAAAATGATAGCGAAAGAAGCGGCAGAACAAAATTAAAACGCACAACTCGACGTAAAAATTGCAAGTTTTATGCTCCTCAAAGCTTACTAACCTGGCAAACGCACGGGTGATGGGGCTGGCGAGGCCCGGGCGAGCCGCATGCACAGCCAAATTTTTCAGTTACAACAGTACATTCATATTTTGTTTAGTATATCGAGTCAGTAATTCATGTTCTCTTAGAGAATTTTTTTTCTTATAAATAGGGGTAGGTAAGTACGATATACAACAAGAGGAGAATCACGAGCATATACGAGGAGACTACATAAAAATAAGATACCTACGGATACATGTATGTGTGTGTGGAAGGATACAGAGTTGGGTATTAGAGATACTCGAGTTTTCAGAACAAAGCAATTTTTTATTGAGATTTGGTTGTTTTCTTAGTTTAATGGCTTGTTATATTCGGTTGTTTGTACAAGGCAATAGGGTGTGTAACAATGAGATCTCGTATCTTACCTACGGCTTTATCAGCATGCAATTATGTATATGTTGGTCGTGGCATTTTAAGTAAATCTATCGACTAAAATTATTTCTCTACTGAAAGCACTTTTCTTTCGGTTCTCTTCTAAAAAATTTATTAAAAGATTGCTTTTGATTTTAAAGTTAAAATATTTAGGCTTTTAAATGCATTGAGCGTATTTGTTTCTCTTCCAAGCGCTTCCTAAATTCTACATAATTTTTTTTTTTTGTTTGAGCTCTAGTCGCTTTTTAAGGCTGTATCTTCGGGATTTTCTAAATAATTTCTAATTGCATTTCTTAAATTGTCAAAATATAATGTGATCACAATTTTTTCTTCTGATGTATGACAATTTTTGGTACATACTTTCTTGATTAAAACGTATTCAAATAATCAGAGTAGTTTCAAATTTATAGTTCTTTTGTGTAAGCAAAAGTGAAAGAGTAGCCTTGGTTAAAACTGTTCAGTCGGCAATTAATTTAGACAACGTGACAATTTCAATTCCCGGAACTTTCAAGTCTTCAATTTTGATTAAATACTGTTTTAAAATATCACAAAAGTGCTCTAAATTTTTAAAACTTGTAGCCTTGTAATATATGTATATAATAAATCTTTTCATAGGCAACTGGAAACAGTGAATAATTATTATCTAAACAATATAAAAAATACTGATCATCATAAACGAGTTTGAAAGACTTTGAAGTGTGTAAAAAAACTTAACAACATTAGTTTTCAAAATATATAATAACAATACTCGATTCGTAGATTTAAAATATAAACACGAAAACTAAAACAAACTTTTCTTATGTAAAAACGCTGCGTGCTTAATCTACAAAGTCCATTTTTCCAAAAACGGGCTCATGAATATTACAAAATATTCTTCGATAAGAATATAAATATATATATATGTATTCGTGTATACGCTGAACGACTATTGGCTGTTATATAATAAATAAATGTCAGTCACATCTTTCCTAACTAGTAAGGCAGGAATCATTAAAAACTTGTTTTTTAAAACTGGCAGATAGTATATATGTACGCAAGAAAAAAAAGAAAAAAAAAAAAAAAAAAAATATAAAGTTTAATGTAAATAAACAACAACGATTAAGTTTCGTTCGTTACACAATGTACTTTGCAGGCAAAGCAGGAGGACATTACTGACTGACTTTTTGAGAATAACGCTATCGAGTCACTGGGTAGCAGCTTACCGATCCGCTGATACTGTTCTCTGTGCTTTTTCGCCTTTTTGGCCTTCTAACGTGTAAGCGTGTAAAAACAAGGGACATAGACGTAACATATTAATTCGATGGATGTTAGTTATTTTTGCTTGTAATGAACATAGATCATGTGAAGTGCATTGTTATTGTCGAAGCAAGCAAATAGATTTGAGTAATTTAAATTTAGTAAACTTTTATTTATAATCATATTATAAGTTACTTTCACATGAGTTTATGATCACTTTTAATAAATTATTTCCAATATATACAATTATATCGGTATTATATTTCATTTATAGATATTTACATAGAAGAAATTTACGAAAGCTTTTGTTAGGAAAAGATTGTCAGAAAGTAGAATTTTACAAACTATAAATAATATTAATAAAGAGAAACTAATAATCTTAAATATAATTTTATAAATAAAACAAAATACAAAAAAGGAAATCAAAGTTAGTTGTTAAATAAAATGTAAAATAAAAAAAATACAGTTTCTTTTTAGAACCAAATCCTTGATTTATCACTCAAATCATGTTAGTAAAAAATTTTTCACTCAGCAGCTTCATGCAAGTGTTATTTTTTACAAATG
Source organism: Ormyrus nitidulus (assembly GCA_900474335.1). Lineage (NCBI taxonomy): Eukaryota > Metazoa > Arthropoda > Insecta > Hymenoptera > Ormyridae > Ormyrus > Ormyrus nitidulus. Next base: position 42,772 of record UCOL01000069.1, read on the forward strand.
CTATCGTATTGAATTTCGTATTTTATAAAGCAACAGGCAATACGATCACGTTTTCAAGTTTCACGTTTATTATTTTATTGTTCAAATAATAATTCAATGTCTCAAAAAAGATTATGACACGAAATCGCATTGCCTAATACCCGGCACCCAAGGCCCCAAACGTTCTCGCGAATATTCCCTCCGAACGGTAAGCAAATGCAGAATCATGCGTACCTCGGCATCGTCGTCAACGAGTTCTTCCTCGACGACGTCGGCCTTGTACTCGAGCAGGAGGTCTCTGATGGGCTTGGAGTCAAGGTTCCGGTTGATGAACGGATGCTTGAACAGCTCGTCGGCGTTGGGCCTCTGCGACGGGTCCTTGATCAAAGCCTTGGCTATGAAATCGTTAAAGTCTTTGCTCCAGCGGCTCGGCTGCTCGAGCTTCGGCGGGTCGCTCTTCTGGATTTTCAGGAGTACGCGCATCGGCGACATTTCGTGATTCGGCGGCTCCATCTGAGCAAACTCGATCAGGGTTATACCTAGCGACCAGATGTCCACCTAGAATGTTAGAAAATTTCGTTAATAAAAGAGATCGTTTTATTGTTCATAAAATTTTTTTTTTACCTTAAAGTCATAGGGATTATCCCTAAACGTCTCGCATAAGACAACTTCCGGAGCCATCCAGTAGGGAGTACCGATAAACGTGTCGTGCTTTTGCAATGTATACTTGTTCTTCGCAGATACACCAAAGTCCGCTAAAACGAAAAAACCATCGATTCAGTCACACTCTGCCTTTCTCTTCTCCAAAGAGGATCCAATTAGCGATGTAACTCACCTATTTTGACACCACCAGCCATCGTTAGCAGGACGTTGCCAGCCTTTAAATCCCTGTGTATGACCTTGGATTTGTGTAAGAACGCAAGACCCCTGGTCATGTGCTGGCAAATGTAGGCTATCTGAGGCTCCGTAAGTGCCTTCTCCAACTCGACCATTATCGAATCCACAGCACCTCCGTCGCAATATTCGATGAGCATCTGTTAAAATGAATTAAGTAGGATTAGATTAAGTGATTTAAAATTATACTCCTGGTTTTAAGCAGTCAATTTTATAAATAATAAACAATTATGCACTGCATAAATATCAAATCGTGTAACATTTTAACATAACGGACTAAATGTTTCCTCCGCGACAGGCTTTGTTTCTCTTTCCATTACGCCAATCTTGTACGTACCCATAATTTGCCTTCGATAAAATAAGCCTCGTGCAGCTCGACGACGTTCGGGTGCTTGCACTCGGAGAGAATGTCGATCTCGATCATGAAGTCGCTCAGGTCGTCCTCGCCCTCCAGCGCACACATCTTCGCAGCAGCCAGCTGATGCGTCTGTCTGTGTTGGGCCTGAAAACAGATGTAATTTTGTAAGTACATCGTTGCGAAAATGTTGAGCAGTTTACTGGGCATTGTTTATTAAATTATTCGAAAATTTTGATCTTTTTCGGAATATAAAATAATGTTATTTTGTGGAAAATGATAAAAATATTACGTTTTATTGACTGCAGAAATATGATATTTTTTTAGTTGATTGAAATGTTTTCATTATCTGAACGGTCGAGCAATAATTTTAAATTAAATGTACCGTACGAAATTTTAAATATCTCTAGAGAGTCACAATATTTCCAAGCATTTTAAAGATATTTAAACACATTCATTAAATAGATTAAATAGCGGCTGGTTTCACGGCTCGGAAAAGCATGTAATTGTTGACGTTTAAAATAAATTCAGTGGGATTTATCTTTTCCTCTTTACTCTTAATTAAAAGTGAGCTGTGAGATAATGCAAACACTCCTGATTGTATCTTTAGCGAAAGAATCGTGACATAACTCGTAGTATACTTTTTCTTCATAATTTAAAAGGAAAACACTTTGGTCTGTTTTTCAAACTTTTACTGCAACGAATCTAACTGAAAACGATCTCTCTTTTTCCATACAGAAACAGCCTCTTATCTTATTGTAAAAATCAGGAGAGCATTAATTGGATTTGACAACCACAATAAAAAGGTCTGAAAGTCTTATCATAATTGCATGCAGCGCTAAACTCCGCCGTTCTACCAGTAAAATTCGTAATTTAAACTCACGCATAAGTTATTAAAAGTAAACCACTTCTGCACTAAAAATTATATTTCCAATATTTAGTTAATTCATGTATTTATCGTTATCTCTTACAGGCGTCAGGCCTTGTTTACGCTTCCTACCCGCTTTTTCCGAGATTGCGATAATGCACGTTCGCGAGTCACATAACAATTGCGGATATTAATTACACAAGTCATCATTGTCATTTGGAGCATGTAACGATTGGAACGGTTAACTTTAAAAAAAAAAAATTCCACAATGAAGGAGCGCAATAATTACGTGCGCCGAATTGTGATACGACGATTTTTCAATCGGAATTTGATGTGATAATAAAAAATATTCGAAGGCGAATCTAAATAAGTTTTATGAAGTCGCGTAAGATTATTCATGAATGCCGATTTTAATGGATGCACATAATTTCGAGTTTTCAAAGATGATAAGACGAAGAAACTTCTTTTTTACACTTTCATTCTATTATTAACGGAGTTTCGAAATCAAAGTTTACTGCGCTACATAAATTTTTATCGCGCGTATATATTTAAGCATTTTATTATGATTTGACAGTGATGTCACGTACGTTTTCGACCGAAAACATTATCAGTCGAGAGTTAAAATTGCTTTTTTAGTGCATCTTAAAATTAAGTTCATTCTTTAAAAACGGCGTTGTGCGCGATGTTATTTAACGTGAATTTTGAAACAAACTACTATTAATTTCTCGGATTTAAAGGATAAGAATAAATCACCAAAGTTTTAATCTCGAAATTATCTTTATGGAGTCCTCGGGGGGATTGCTACATGGTTTCGGTATTTTCCTTACAACTTTGGAGAAGCAGCTTCAAATTTACGAACGAACTTTGAACTTTCGAAAGTTAGTCGGGCATAAAAGGATTCTACCGCAAATTCTTTCTATCATATATTACCTTAGTTTGTAAATTCAAATGTAAAACGTGCAATTTTTCTTACAAAATTTTTAAAAACTCTGAAAATTTACAAAATAAGGCTAATGAGCTAATAAACTATAACGGACCGAAGTTACAAAACTGGTTAACAGTAGTTTCTAAATAGAACCTCATTCAGTTCCTTAAGAACTGCAAAAAACTAATCTACTTCATACCGTCAAAAGCGAGTTTAATGCTATCAAATCCAAACAATAGACGAGGGTTCGACTTGATTTTTTTTCCCTTTATAGGTCAGGCCATTAAGTACCAGGAAATCAGCGACGCGGAAGCGCATAATCCTGTTGTGTCATCGCGCAATATACACGACATATTAAATTATGAAGCCCCGCGGGCGGCTCGTGTCCTCCGCTGATTCAATAATGTTACGTTGAACTACGCCGAGAGCCGCTCTGCCTGTTCCCCACGTTAAGCTCCGATTCTAGAATCTGCGACGAATCGATCTTGATGCGGAGCTTTCGAGCTAATCGGTGTTCAACCTGATTTACTTTGGAGCATTGCACGAGAAATCAAAAGTATACTGTTCTTCTTTAATCTTGGATTGTAGATCGCGATATTTTGTTTTCTTTTTTATTATTTGCATTGAAATTAGAAACGTTTTCGGTCGGTAAAGTAGCCTCTGTTTTTCTGACATTAGTCGGTAAGTCAGAACGAGCAACAACCTGTGCCCAAACACCTGACATAATCCTCACCTTATAAACTTTTCCGAAGGCGCCGTCGCCGAGTTCCCCGACCATCTCCCAAAACTCCTCGGGGTTGACGTCCATCTTGATGTTGTTGTAGAGCTTCTTCTTCTTGGCGTCGTTGCCACCGAAGTGGAACGCCTTCTTCAGATTCGACAGGAACGACATGTTCGCGCGCGTCCTCTCAACAATGGAACAAGAGAAAGCAGAATCAGGAGGATCTAACCTCCAAAGGCTCTCGCGATTCTCGAAAAGAACTCTGCCGGGGGCATATATGAAACGGTGCCCCGAACTATACAAAAGGTTTTAAAAAAAGCGGGATTGAAGTCTGTCACGGCGAGGAGGCCGTAAGGTCACTGACGATCGTCACCACCGTCGTCGTCGTCTTCGTCTTGCTCGTCGTCCCGGCAGTCGTCGTCATCGTCACCACCGCAAACCAAACTCGACGCCCGATGACGCGACGTATAACAACACGATTTAGATCCCCACTGGCCGCCCGGGGATCCTGCCTGATCTCTCCCGCATCTTGAACCGGCGAAGCTGCGATTTCCTCGTGATCAGAAGTGGCTCGGGCGTTGACTCCTTGACGGCGAGTTGCTCTTCTCCGCGAACTTGCACCCAAGTCCCATTTCTACTGGACTACAGTTTGACTGATTGCGCCGAGCTTCGCTTAGGCTGGTGAGGTTCTGAAAAATAAACGATTCGGATTAGTGTATTTTAATAGAGACGTTTAATGGGATTAAATTAATACAAATGCAGTAATGGAACTTGCGAGCTTTTCAAAAGCACCGCATTGTTCTTAAAAGCTATTTTTCCGGTTTAACAAGAGGCTCGGGGGCTTTACGAGCTGCAGACGCAATTAAAGAGTGCTCACGCGCCGCGCTCGATTCATAAAAGCTGCACTTTCACGCCCTCGCAGGCGACGGGCTGCGACTTGCGAATCAGCAGAATTCCCGTTCTTCCGAAGCCCTCTCAAAGCGGCCAGTGGCTCGTTCCGCTCGTTCGCACCTCGGCTTAATTATTGTCTTAATGATTAAATCCGCGTCGCGACGCCAGACAATGCCGTTTCACTCCCGGCGCTTTCAAAGCCCTCTCTCTCTCTCCCTTTGCCTCCGATTTTCGCCGACGGCTGAAAGGAGCGGCGATGAAAGGAAGAGCGGAGAGGGCAAAAAAAAAGAAAGAGGGAAGCAGCAGTCATCGCTCGAAAAGAGTAGACGCAGACGTACGGAGGCGGATTGACACTGGGGAAAAAAAAGGGAGCAAACACAAACGATCGGAAAAGTAGACGCGCGCGGAGGGGGAGGGAGAGAGACCGATGCGCGGAGACAAAGGAGAGGGAGAGAAGCGCCCCGGACGAGATGAGACGCGCCGGAAACGCGGAGGAAAAGCCCGCCGATGAATTGCATTTTTATGACTCGTCGTGAATAATATACGCTGGAGATCCGAGGGGGGGCTGCCAAATTACTGAGAGCTCGCGGGTGTTTCGAGCCGTTGTTTTCCCTTCTTTTGGTAGTGAAATTCACCGCTTTGTCTCGCAGTTCGTATGGATTTATGTACAGAACGGAGGAAGTGTTGCTGTAAAGATTGTAAAAACGTTTACGCTTCCATGTACAATAAAGTTTCTCAATGAAAAAATTTTCTTCTCGCGCAATGTACAGTGTTAGCGGTGAAACATTGCAAAACCCAATTGAATATGCGCGTTTTCAGCGTATCGCATGATAATTAATTAAGCATCTATACAGTTTTTTTTTCTTAATTGCGCAATTCGTCACTCGAATATAAGCCCACACGACATAACGCCCGTCAACTCAATCACTCGAGCCGCGTTGCGCAAGAGCCGATCGCTGATTATTGACAATGTCGTCTAGACGTAGAATTAGACGCGCGAAAAGAGAGACGAGGAAGACAAACACGTCGCCTTATCGGCTGCGTGTCTTCGAAGAAAGTGGACGCGTCGGCAGTGACGAGCGAATTAGGTCCTAAAGAACAGTTGGCGGAGAAGTAATACTGATACTTTGCAGTTTTGCTCGTAAATATGCTCGTTTTCCTCGCGTCGACTCATCGTCCAACTTTCGAGTTAAAATATACTGCAGAAGTCGCCTTGATGAAATATTCCATATCTAAGCATCTCTAAATCGGTTCGATAAACGTTACACATACTCAATCGCCAGCATTTAGCTCGCGACGAAAGCCAAAACGTCGCTCCATAACAAACCGATCCATCTCCGTCCGTTCCATCAATCCTCCCACCCGAATCCCCGTCCGTCGATAGCCTCTCTCTCTCTCCGCTTTCGAAATTAACACCCATCGATTTCGTAACCCGCGCCTATATTCCTGTCGAACTCGCGCCGCGCCGCCGCGAAAATCCGTCATATGTATCCCGGGCGGCTTATCAACCCGACAGCCGTCGTCCGCCGCCGCGGGAAGGTGCGAGCTTATAAAGAGTAGAAAGGGGGACATCGCGCCGGGAGAGGGAGAAGGGCGGCCGTACGGCGCGCACATAGAAATTCCAGCGGATAGAGAAAACTGGGACGGGTCTCTTTAGCCGGGGCCCAGATGACATTCCGATCCGGAAGGCTGTGCGCGCGCTTTTCCCGCGCGGTTGTAACCCCGCGGCCGATCATTTTTTTGCGGGATTCGAGGCAATTAACAAAACTTTCGAGCGCCCCGCTCGTTTCTACGATCGGAGGCCGATTTGGGGATATTTCGACTGGGGTTGCTTGAAATTGGGCTTTGCCGAACCGGGAAAAAGTGTGTTTTTCAATCTGATTTTTTGAAAAAGGAGGAAAATTAATAATTCGACGCTAAAAGTGTCGTTCGACAGGAAGAGCGAGCCCGCGTCGATCCTCTTATCGTTTTAGCTATGAACTAACCGTTTTATTCAAGGAAAAGCATCAGGAAAGAAATTACCCCACCGCCGCGGACTGAAAGGTTTGCTTAACAGATAATGAAATTCAAGATCCGTGAAGAAACACATTTAAATATAGCAAAGAGGATCATTGCTTATGAATGAATCACGCCGCCTTTTGAATCATCTACGAACTCGACAGAAACGAACGACGGCCGATTTAGCCTCGCGCCAACTCTTTTCTTCTCCTCTGAAAAAAAAGAAAAAACCAGCTTTCCTTCCCAATTTCCCTTTTCAAAGAGGACGTCGCCGCCGCGTTCTCTCTCCGTTTAAAATATTGCGCCGCACTCCGCGTCGTGTGTGTACAGTGAAAACACTGGATATGTAGGCCTGACACGGTTTGCCTTAGCCGTAAACGCGAATATATATGCACACACGAGAGCGCGAGAGAGGCCTTTATTATTGACTCTGGCCGAAGAGAGGAGGGAGGCTTGGGTTTGAAAAAAAAAGAAAATGCGTGCGGCCGAGTCCGCGGCGGGGATTACAATTAGAGGGAGTGGAGTGGCTCGGATTTAGTTGCTCTCCGGTTAATGGATTTGTTCGCGCGCGAGATGTATATAGATGCGTTTAAAGCTCGGCAAACACTTTTCCGATTGCGTGGATTTTTGTTTGATTGAGGTCTCTGGTTTCGAACGGGACGGCTCGTTATCTGCGTCGAGAGCTTGGAAGTTTTCGAGAGATTGTTGTTCAAACAATCTGCTTGTAGATGTAAATTATGCAACGAATGCTGGAAAATAACGTTGCTCTTAAATATTTTTTTCGGTTCACCTTCGGATATACGTACGCAGATTGTAAATAAATCAATTCTAAATATGAAATTCGATTATAAAAAAAAATTAGAACATCATCAATCTAAATCACGTCCCATGATCCAATTCCCCCGAAATGTTCATTAAATCATTTATGCACAAATCCTTCCAGCCTCTCCGCACATCGAGATCCAGCCAGTTCCATCACGCCCATTCATTACATCATTGCACACAAACCCGCGACGTCTTCCACCCAACAAAACAAAAAAACTCAATCACCTCCCCGAAAAAGGAACAAAAAAAAGCTCCCTCGTAACCGTGCGAACGTCGCGGTGCAAAGCGTCGACGGCGCCTCCATACCGTGCACTTACGGGCGTAAGTACGTTCGCGGGTCGCGGCGGGGAGAACCCGCGGGGGCTTCTCAGCGTGCGAGCACGATATACTTCCCTCTCTCTCTCTCTCTCTCTCTTCGGTGTGAGTCACGGCGTCGCGCCGAGAGAGGAGCGCGCTCGTGACTGCGATTTTCCGCGAGGCGAATTTGTCGGGTTCGTTTTTTCGCTTTGCAAAGCTCGATAGGCCGCTTTTTGATTTATCGCTCGTTAGCGGGACTATGTACGTGTAGTTTCCAGGCGACGACGTCGACTGGGATTGAATGGGCCTTCGGCGCTGATCTGCGTAAGGAGCGGAGCGGAAGGTGTCGTTTTAGAGGCGGTTCTGCAGCGGCTCTGGGTTGGATTCGGTTTTGTTGTCCGGGACGCGAAGGTCGGAGGCTTTTGTGACGATGATGAGCGCAGACTTTGTTCTGGCGATGATTAGAAATGGTTGGTCATCGGAACAAAGACAGCCGTCGGAGTCAAGAGTAGATCATGTTGTTAAGCAGATTTAGTGTGCAGTTATAAACAATTTTCTATTTCGATCATTTTGTTTAAAATAGGAGCAAAGTCGTACTGTTAAACAAAGTGACTTTTTATATCATCAGAGTATGTTCAAAACATTTTGCACGAACGCGAATTGATTTACAAACTAGAACGAGTCGCGATTGCTTTAAAAATAAAAATAAAGCACTTAAAGAAAAAGGTCGCCACTATTTAAAAGCCCCGCGGCCCCGAGGACACGCGACTTTTCCCGCCGCGGCGACACATAACCGAGGCAGCGCCGTTATTGACAAACTATTCCAGGAAGGGAGGCTCGCGTGTCGCTCGTTTCGCGGAGCGCAGTTTTTGGCGGTCTCGGCACGCGAGGAACACAACCGCGATGCTGCTCGGTTTGCGTTATATTCGATCGATCGGCCCGCGAGACTGACGTCGTCGAGTGGGATATGTATGATAAATGTAATGAGGTTCGCCGGAGTCGAGTGCCGAGGTTTGTGGGTCGATCTTTTTGATGCGATGATTCGTTATTTATTGGAGGGTATTAAATGTTATTGGCCGTTTACAGTATATAGTACTCGTTTTAGTTGTATTTTTATAGTTTACGAGAACGGAAGAGAAACCGAATCCGGTGACAAGGCTCGTAACAGACAAATTATGATTAATTACGGTACTGAAGAAACTAATTCCAGGCATTGAACGTATTTTTAGACGTTTAATTATTGAATCCAGCATGAATAAGCCAACGAAGACAATTCAATTATGTTTACTCATTACAGGTGTCTCGGAGCAGATTACGGAGCTGTTATTACAATACTATTTACTCTGATCCGTATCGATATAAAAAACGGCAGGCTTATCTCTCCTATTCAACTAAGCCTAATCACCTTATCGGCGATCTCCGCTTTCGTCGCTTCTTTTTTTTTAAGCAGCCGTCAGCCAAGGCAAAAAGTTATATCTCCTGTAAAAGTATACACACAGCTCGGTTTTTCGCTCGCCTCGTTTTCTCGTTCCGAGGCTGCGACGAAAAAAAAAGAACAATACCGGCGAATCTGACTAACCTGTATTAGCGAGAATCGATGACAGGTACATACGAACGTGAAACAATTACGTATACCTCGGCGATAAGGCAGGAATTTTGGGACGAGAGTTTTTCGTTTGGTTTCGGCGCTCTTGTGCGATTACGAGCGATGACTCAATTTATAAAAATCCCCTCGGCGTAACGAATATATATTCCCGCTGCGGGATGGAGAAGTAAGAAGCGCATCGGGAAGCTAATCATCCTCTCGCTTATCGCGCGGCCGGGAGTCCCTCTTCTCAGTGTGCTGCGGCTGCGTTAAATAAGTCGTGCACGGTTCCGGACGGTTGTAATTTTATGCGCGGATTAAAATGTGCTTTTGCATTTTGAGATTTCAGTGCAGTGCTGATTATTGAGCGAGTTTTACAATCGAATTCGAATGTTGGATTAAAAAATAAATGTTCCTTTCGAATTTTATTTGCGAGTATTTTTTATTTTTCACATTTTCATCTTACGGTACATAATTAATTACATTTTTAACAAAAAGAAAACATTTAGAATTGTAAGAAAACAAAATCTTAAAATTAGCTTTTTTTTTTTAAATCACAAATACACATTTTATGTACATTTTATGTACACTGATGTAAGATACTAAAAAAAAAAAAAAAATTTCAAATATTTTACATCCAGATCAACGACAGACTTTCTGAATATTCATCCACCAGACAAAAAATAAAAAGCTCCCCATGAAATTCCGCGTAGAAATCTTTCATCCTCCCAACTCCTTCCCAACGCCACACCATAACTTCCTCCAAACTAGAAAAGAATTCCTCCTCCATTCACGGGCCCAAAAGCCGATAAAGCAGGAACCTAACCCCTCCCCTCCAAGTCCCCTCTAACCACATACACTCGAGGCACCGAACGCGGAGCTCACTGCTAAAAATACACGCGCCGGCGGTGCTCCGCTAAGCATATACACACGCGGAGAGAGAGAGAGAGAGAGAGAAGGTAGCCGGCGGAAATTTCTGCATAAGCCAGGTGAGAAGAGACTCGCCGCGGCTTTCCATCTTTATCGGGCGGCGATTTTTGCAGATTGCATAGCCGTTACTTCACGCGCCGCGAGTCTGTCGTAATTGCCGGGGAGGAGGCGTCGCTTTTGCCGGGTGGCGTATCTTTTCGTTCGATCGCGCGATTTTTTTTTTTTTTTCTATTTTTGACCGAACGTCCTGTTGGTTTATCGAAAATTTACATGGAATGAATAATTATTTTACCGTAAAATAGTTTTTGGTAATAATGTATACTTAAGCGTAATTGATGGTGTAAAGAAGTGCTGAAGAATATGATTTTAGAAAGAAATTACAAAAGTGTGCAGCAAAATGGAAAGAATATAAATTTTTTGAGAGAAAGCTTACACTTTTCCCACATAAAGCATTCTCCTTAATTCAGATTTATTCTTTCCGTAACTCGCATTATCTCAAAAGAAACTTCTTAACCAATATAAAATCTCGCGTCCACGAGCACCTCTTACCGTCGTTTAACACAGCAAAAAAAAAACACACACGCTGCAATGGAAATCAGCCGTTCGCAATGATGCAAATGCGAAAAAAACGCGAGGCAATATAACCCGAGACAATTAATACACAAACGCTCGCAAGACGGCACGTATGCCAATTACTTAGTTTAAAAAGCGTCGCTTATACAATATTTACGTTTAATAAAATAATTGCACGGCGAGCAAAGGCCGTCGACAACGCTGCAACCGGGGGGGACAAATGCGAAAATAAGCCTTCTTACTCCAAACGGAAAAGTCAGCTAGGCGCTAATCAATCTGCGAAGCGATAAGAAAGGCGACGTGACGTATACAGTTACAAATTGATAAACCCGATAAGATTCCGCGATAAGGGAATGTATATACATTTTCACCGCCGCGGATATTCTTCGATTGTATGTGTTCCTTTTGAAATTGCGCGAAGTCGCCGCGGAGGATTATATTCTGTTAATTAATTACAGAATTTTCATTCATCCTTTTTTTCTTAACGCGTTGCTCAACAGCCACACCGCGGCGAGCATAATGATATGCGACACTGATAAAAACGATTTCGCAACGCATTCGACTGCCGAGGCGTTCCGCGGAGGGAGATATACGTATAAAATGTCTTGCAATCTTGATAATTTATTTGTAATCGCTTATTTACTGAAATTCCTCGGGCGACGAAAATATGACGACTTTTATAAGCGTTGCATCGTCCCGCACTGGCTGAAAATGCTAATGTATCCATACATTTTTTGTGCGAGCCGCGCACAAAATGGAAAATCTTGCATAGAGAGTTTACTTTCTAATATTCCTTTTCTCTCTCGCGGTGTGCACGTGTTTTAAAATTCCGCCGGCTGCTGCGTACTCCAGAAAGCACACACACATTTTCCCCGACAATAATCCCGACCGTTACTCCGCACACTTTTCAATGTAAATGTGGAATTCCAGGCATCCTTGGAAATATGAAAATCACTTCTGAATCTCCATGCTTATTTAGAAATTAGTCGATACATTATAAACGGAAATGCGCAGTGTATTCTTGGACTTAAACTATATCCGAACCCGACGAAGAATGATCGACGAACGCGGCGTTATTACTCGCAATTTTCTCTCTCTCTCTCGTGCATTTGCGAGAGAGGGAAAAATCAACATTCGATCGAAGAACGGGCCGCGGCTCTGAGAGAGAGAAAGAGAGAGAGAGCAAAAAGAGGCAGGAAGCAGCGGGACCGCTTTTACGAGGAAAAAAAAGGCGCAAAATTAAGAGAAAACGCGGAGAACGGGAACGTGTGGCGTAACTTGGCAAGTATAAAATCGACGCTCGCCGCCGATATACAGAAAAGTTCAACGTCAAGGTCGGTTACGCAAATTCTCTCTCTCTCTCTCTCTCTCTCTGCACTTGTATATCTGCCTGTATACAACGCGACCTGCCCGTGCATCCGAACAGAACCGCTTTTACAGCTGGTTCTTTGCGCGCGAGACTGACGACGAGCGTTTCTAAACGCTTAATGTGTGTTGTGCGCCGAGTGACAAAATGTATCCCTCTAATCTAAATATTTCAAAATCTGCCTACGTGCCGGACTGCTCGGGACTGCTCGGGGAGATAAGCGGATATTCGGGCCTGAAAGGTTTAGGATCGATTCTCGGGAATCAGGCCAATTGCGCGAGCAGAATAATATCGGCGGCAAAAAAAAGGAGTAATTATCAATCTCTCGATATATATATATATATACGTATACAAAAGTCATCAAATTACCGAAGCGGGAACGTTAAATTGGTCAAGAGCGGTATTATTACACACCAAACGGAGAGAATGGTTTTTCTTTTTTGTTGTTGGTTTTACCGTCAATTAAGACGCACCGCGCAGCGGCTCGCGTTAACGAAGCATGGCAATTTAAGGTTACGCGAAGCACAAGTGCACCGCAGAGTTATGATTGTTTTCCGCCGGGGAGAGCCGCGCGCGAGCGAAAAATACGGGAAGACGTGACGTGTATCAGTCCAGATATAAATGCGCCGTAAACATGCAAATGGCATCGATTAACTTTTAAATGCCTGCTTTTACGGGGGGGCTTTTCGTTTTTTTTTCTCTCTCCGCGTTTATAGGTTAGGTTTTGTCGGGAAACAGAGCAGCTCTCGGGACTTATTTACTTGCGATGATCCTTGTTTCTAAGAAAGTGTCTTAAATTCGAGCGAGCAACGTTTAATTGGAGTTTAGCTCTCTCGAGAGTTCCGGGGGTTAAGCAGTTTAGACACTTGAAAAATAATCGGTAAATGTAGGTCGGATCTCGAACGATGAAGTCAGAAGCAAAGGTGACTAAGGTTCAAAAATATTTTCGATCGCTTCCTTTAAAAAAAAAAAAAAATCAAGTTCAAACACTCCGCGATCCATTCGCCACCTCGTTCCACCTGCCACCTAAAACGCAATGCACCCAGTACAGGTGCACCAGTCAGCTCGGTGGAGAGCGATCGAAAGAAATCATTTGCATGCCGGAGAGGGAGGGGTATAGCGAAAAATCGGGCAAGGAAATGACACGCTTCCCAGGCAGTCGTGCCGCGAAGCGTTAATTTGTCGGGCAAATGACAGTCGCGCATGCGACCGACGAGTATAAACCGCCGCTCCCCGCTAAAAACAATCTCGCGCGATTCGATTACACAATTTTGCAGAGAAGAGAGAGGAGGAGGCGTTTTACACTGGTTTTAAGAAGCACAGTTATGCTCCTCGCGACGAATAACGCGGCGGGGAAAAAGGGGGTTACCGCATTCAAGGTCAGCCCAGGATTTCCAGGACGACGTTAAGTCTCGTTCCGAGAAAAGCTTCTTCTTAATATTGAACGATGCACTTTTAAAGATGCCCCTTCCGTCGACCCACATTTCTAATTTCGACTAATGCACACGACAGCCCCGCAATCGCGGGTTATAAATCTCCCCGTTCGAGGTCGCCAAGGATACACTCGGCTCTCAAGGTCAGAGGATCTTTAAACCTCGGACGGACGGACCTGGGCTCGGGTCGCGAAGTAAAAAAAGAAAAAAAGGAAAAAAGAAAGCCAGAGAAGAAATCCGCTCTCGCGGCGCTTCCAGTCGCGCCGACTCGAGGAGAGTCCAGCTCGTCGTCCGCGGATTTTCCGTTAGTTTTCTTTGGGCTATACCGCTAGGCGGCATCGATCGCGAAGCGGCGGCGGCGGCCGCCGCGGCGAAACCGAACGCAAATTCCTGACTAACTTCGCGAACGCGCCGCGCTTCCGGATCTCTTTTTTTTACGGGTTTTTTTCTCCGCAAGCCGAAGGGATCGGCTCCGTTCGGGATTAAGATTGCGAGGAAGAATGTCGGGGAGGGGGGGAGAGTGATGCGCTCGTTGAGAGTATTTTGGTGGATTTATGGCGAGGGTTTCCAGGGAGGAGAGGAAATGGGGGGAGAGGTGTTGATTGGGTAAATTTTAAGTTTTGGCAGCGGTAACGTTTGGAGATAGAACATTGAGGAGGGTAAAAGTGACGTTTGTTGGAGACAGTTTGGGTAATCAGAATCGTTTTTCGAAATTTTTAAAATTTATGGTTCGCATTATTATGGAAGAAGTAAAATGTTCAAGTAAATGTTGTAATACATTTAAAGTTTCAGAGAAGGATTGATTAAAATATTGACTTTTGAGATTTTGGCAGAATCAAGTAGCAAAGCTGAGCGAATGATTTTGTTTTATCGAATTTGATAGTAATATAATAAAATAATACTGTACAGTACACTGCAATAAAAGAAAGATTAAATTTTTATGATACTTTCACAAACTTTTTGCATAAATGGAAGAGTTGTAAATTAGCAGTTTTTTATTGAATTGATACTATGTGCAGAAATAATTATATAATTAATACTGAAATTAATTATTTTGTAATTAATAGTAATTTAAAAAGCTGAATCATTATGAAGACTTGACAAATATAGCAAGTCAATATCAATTTTTTGTAATTATTTACAGATTTATAGTGTCTTATATAATAATAATGAATGAAACCATAATCATAATAAATGTTAATTGTTGCAAAAATTAACTCAAGTTTTTAAATTTTGTACTTGTCTTATAAAAGTGACAAAGTTCAAAAATTAAGCAAACAAGCTGAGGATTACTCTTGTTTCCTAGATATAGAATAATTTACATAAATTTGAATATTATGAGTCAACTTTCACTGATTTGGTACCTGGTTCATCAATAATTTTAAGTTCTCTTAATTTTAAGTTTGGTTAGTGAAAGTTTATAGAATTACAAAAGAATAAGAATTCCCAAACTCTATGTTAAAGTATAAAACCTGCAATAAATTATTAGCTTTCTAATTTGTTTAGAAGATAATGCAAGTGGTATGTACAATTATTTCTGATATGAATATAGAAGCATTTAATGCTTTAATTAAATTACTTACTATTTGATTATACATGTTTTATTTCAATTAAAAGAAATAATTGAGTCATTTAAGCCATGAAAAAAGTAGCAATAAAAAATATATAATATAATACAGAAATATTAACTCTATATAATGAGTCAAATGATAAGAATAGTTTATCTCCACATCCGAGGATTTTCGAACAAATGACACCAAGTACGTTTCTTTGTGAGTTTCTGATTAGATAAAATTCACAAGAACCAATTAAAAAAATCCTTTAAATCATTCAAACCTAATCTGGCAAATAAAGAATTGGCACGTGCACACTCAACTAGCTGTTGTGAATGTATTACTCATAATGTATATACAGATATAAATTCAACATATTTGAAATACACTTATCACCAACTTCATTATTATAACTTCATACTTTAAAATTTCCTACCACTTTTTGCAATGCATTAATTCCAGTATCTTTCAGAGTTGAGTCATTTGTAATAATTAATAAGAATTTTAAATTTTTTCCATAAAGTCATCTCTTTTTTAGTATAACAACATTTCTTGAGTTTTGCATTTTATGACTAGATTCGCATTCATCTCGTGTGCATCTACCAAAACCGCATATAATTTACCAAGCAAGGAGAGATCTTTTTCGACAAATCATTCGATCACTTTAAGAGAAGCCATGAAGCAACATTGAACATCATTAATTCGTCTTTTGATTTCACTGAACTTGGATCTGAAGTTAAGAGAAATAGAGCTACAATCTGAATCAGAATGTAAAGCATAAACAATTTATTCATTTATCTCGTTGAACTCTAAAAAACATTACTCATGCAGCCACACTCACTTAGCCAGCAGTGCTGTTGTCAAATATAAATTTAGCAAGAACTGCATAACAAACTAGGTGTGAAATTCAATCAATGGAGCCATAAATATGGCAATCTGACGACAGTCAGACAGCATTGTATCCAGACAAATCTTCAGCCTGATTGCAGAAGAAGCAAATTAGCATGTCAATGCATCCTACAAAAGGTCAGCAATAGAGTTTGGCCAGCATCACCGTCGTAATCAGCGGCCAATCGAGCAGGTCTGCCCTCCAAGAGTCCGTGGAAGAGGAGCAGAGGCCTCCTGGAGGAGCAGCGAAGCCTCGTTTCCGCCGAGAGGCCTTCGGCGCACGCATACTCGCTCAGTGGCATCGCACACAGACGGGCGACTCTCTCCTTTCCCATGAGCAGCAGCCCGAGCCGCTCCTCTCTCCGGCCGAATCCGGGGGGGCAAAGAAGCGCGACAGGTGCAGCGGCTCCGAGCCGCGCCTACGACGTCGCCAGGGTCACGCGACGTCCGGACGCGCGCGTCGTCGACCCCCCCAGCCTCTTTAACCTCTCCGTCTGCTCGCTTCGTCAACTCACCTCCTGGCACCTCGGGCAGCAGCAACACGGCGGCAGCAGCAGCAGGAGATGCGCTCTCACGGCGGTTCAGCCGACTCCGCTCCTCCGGGAGAGGTGTTCCTCGACTCGTGGCTGCGCCGCGAGGAACGGCGACGGGGAGAAAAAAAAACAAGATAGACACACTTACTCACACACTCGCGAGTAAAGCGTATATACGACTGGTGCCTCTTTGCTCTCCAGGCGCCCGTGAGAGCAAGAGAGAGGGAGGATCGCGCGCTTTGAGGTTAGGGTCGGCACTCACTCACTCGCGGTGTATACGTACGCACTGGCTGGGGAGAGAGAGAGAGCCACGATCTCGGCCGCCCGCGTCTCGCGAGCGCGACGGCAAAGACTACTGGCCGCTGCTGCTGCTTGAGTCGCGCGCACGGCGCTCGGCGGCGGCCATTTTTCGACTACGCACCAGTCCAGCTCTGTCTCTCTCTTTCGTTCGCTCGCTCACTCCCTCCGCTGTATAACTGAACTACGTGCGCGAGAGTCGAGCTCAGCTCGCGCTGTTGCTGCTTTGCGTTTTCTCTCCTTTCGGAAAACGCTACGCGGCCATATGCGCCGCGTGCTTTTCGTGGAACGAAGGGAGGCGGACGCGGTGTCCTCTGGGCTTCGGATCGAGGGGCGGGGGAGGCTTTTCGAGCTCGCCGCCGATTTTCGCGTTACGCACGAGTTATGCGCGTCTCTCTCCCTCTCTCTCTCGGCCCCGTCTGCTCTCTTTTCAAGTGCATTTCGCGCGAGATATGCCTCTCTGCCTGCCCCCTCCCCGCGGACCGCCTTCTCTCATTCTATCGTCTCTCTCTTGAGGTTCGCGTGCACCGCGAGAGTATATATATAGTGCCCGACGTGCGGATTGTATTTGCGGTGCAGTAATTCATAAGGCGAGAGAGTCTGCGAGAGTTTGGGAGAAAATCGCTCTCGGTTCGTACCGATTCGACGTAAGCAAATGTCGTTGGGTATTTTTCGGGTCTCCGCGGTGCAGAGCTGCGGGAATCGGAAAAAAAAATGTGTGACGATCGCGGTTCTTCGGGGAATTCAGTTTTAGTAATCGAGCTTAGGTCATCCATCATTTCTCCGTGTACACGATCGAGGAATGCTCTGGACTTTATCGTTTCAAAATAAGTAGGAATTTTATTTTCGCAATCTGCTGTTTATGGCGTTGGCTTTTAATGAAGTTTGAAAGCTCGAAGTGGAAGTGTATCTGCTCGATCTAATCGTTTTAAAAGCTATTTCTTTCATTGGCATTTTCTGCTTTTTCCGATCTACAATGTGCACAATAAAAAATTATTCTAATTTATTCATGCGAAAATGACGCGGATTAAAAATATCTTTCAATCCAGGCTAACTTAATTCCGTGTTTGCATTCAACGATACATGCGCATTTATGCAAATCATGAAAATGTTATTGAAACTTTAGATAATATGCATTAAAGTATATAACGTTTATTAAAACAATCTATTAAAGTATTAATGGTTTTAACGTTGAGTTTAATGAAAAAAAAAATTGAATAATTAGACAAACCGCTGCAAAGTGGAAATGTAATCGCATTAGATAATTGAGATTAGGTATTTATAGGATTGAAATGCTCGATGAGGATTCTAATTTCGAGACCCTTTTACCGAAGCAATTAAGTGAGTCTCATTTTAATATCGTCAGTGGAGCCGAAATGCTGACCTCAATGAAGTCAATTTTCGTTTTCGTCATCTCTTGGAATTATATAAAAAGTAATTTCAAGACCGTCTCGTCGGAGGAAGAATTTGGATGAAATAGGATTACAGCAATATTATTTTGAAGAGAATTTTTCATTTTGCATTCTACACTTTTGGGTCAAATAACTCTAAAAATTTCTCGTTCTTTTATGCATTAAACAGGCCTTTTATCTCGCCTTTTATTAATATTTAAGAAGAAATTAAATTCTATATGTTGTTGTGTTATTTGATTTTAAAATACCGCATTAAATATGTATCCAGCTAATTGAATCCAATACTACTCTTTTGTAAATTTCATTTTGCCTCAAAGTCAGTATTTAATTCCGAAGTAAAATCTTGAAAAATCCACCCAAAACCTAATCTCCCTCAACGTCGAGCCCACCTCCCAGGAAAGTATAAATCAACCCGCCCTCCAAAACCCCCGAACCTCGTCTCCAAAAAAAATCTAAAAAAAAACAAAATCGACGCATCCAGGATTTCCGTCGGCTCGGATGTTCGAGATAGGAAGTGCTTCTTCCGCGTGTACGCACACGCACACGCATACACACACGACCGCGCGAAGAAAACAGAGCCGCAGCGGCGGAGGAAAAAGAGCGAGAGGGAGCGAGGAAGAGTGGGCTGGAAGTGACGTAACGAGCCGCTGATCTCGCGGGACTCGAGAGTGCCGCCTGCGTGATGTCTCGAGAGCGCCGCCGCTCTCGACGACGAGCTGTCTTTCCTTTTTTTTTCGCACGCTCGCGCAGTAATCGACGAGGGTGGCGGAGTGATATTGGGGCACTTTTTGCTGGGATCGAGGAATGTTTGAATGTTGACGTTACTTTCGAACGAAAGGCCGCGTGAATGTTTTTTAATTTGAATTTTTGAAGTATATTGGAGATTTTGTTCGAACTTGAAAAAATGTCATAAGAAATGCACCGGAACGATTTAATAAGAAAGTTGGGAACAACACGTTTACACGTCTTTACAAGCATGATTGTGCAATCAAGCAATAACAATATAAAATTTTATTGTTTCATCAGAGAATATAATTCTTTGCATATTTTTTATTTTATCAAACTAATAAAGTTCTTTCGGCCTTCAAAAATCTTTTTTTCTTTAATTTAAATGACGCAAGACTAATTATTTTTGCTAATAATTGACGAGTTTAATTTCGTTGAGGGACTTTTACCTATATTTAAATTTCATTTTAGCTGAAAGAATCGTACAGAAATGTATAAGTACTCCGCCTGGAAAAGCAATCCAACAACTCAGGTACATCCCACCAAAAGTACTAAAAACGCAAAACCCCATACACCTTACAAGACCCACTTCCCATCCGTCCCTTCGTCAGGGATTTCCAAGGGTTCCTCCTTCGTAATCCAATCACGCTCAATCAGTCCCGAAAGCCCGGCAGAGCTCTTCACAAAAGGCCCCGCGAAAGGTATTATACTTGCGATGCGGCCCGTTCTCAGGAGATGAGCCCCGGCGCAGTGCGCAACAACGTCGTTCACGCTGACTTGCCTCCCATTGATGCAACCCGCAGGTACGAGGCCGAAAATTATCCTGCCGATCCTACACTCACAATGGAGCGGCGTATCCGCGAATGTGGGAGTTTTCGGGCGTCGCGCTGACGAAAGTATCGGTGAAGGCAGGAAACTTGAGTTGCGTATCGACGCGAGAGCTGTGTTCGATGGAGAATTTTTTTTTTTGCTGCCGATGTTTTATGATGTGGTCATATTTCGAGATTTCGTTGTGAATGAGGAGGAGAGAATTTCATGGAGATCGGTTACGCTTTTTTTTTTGTATAAAATTTTTAATATTTATGACTTCGGAAGTTATTTTTGAAGATAATAAAAGTATGAATGTTTAAAAAAGTAACGCGTTCATTCATATTTCTTGACTACATACTTTACAGAAATATCGGATTTTATAATTCAGATATAATGTTACGTTTTTGATAAAAAATAAATTTTAAACTAGAACGAAAATCGCTGAGATGACGATTAGATTTATAAATTTGAGGATAAAATATTTCATTTATTTTGAGATCAAATAAAATATTTTCACTTAAAATCTTATTTCTAACATAATATGCTTAAGAAATAGTAACTACGGTTTAAAACAAAAATTTATTGTTGTAATTAAATTTAAATGCTCGCGCCGTTTGTTTCGAGTTCGATTATTATATAACTTCGGTTATTTTCTGACGTACGTCGTCTGCTTGTTTATATACTGCGTTTGCTGCGTTCGTTTGTGTTTCAATATATCAATTACTTGATGTATTCCATTATATATAATATATGACAGTTTTGTAAGGAGATAGGAACAAAGTAACTGCGCAAAGACCTTAATTTGTAAGTAATTCGATAAAAATACCTTTTACAGGAAAGAATTCTCAATGTTTTAGTGACGTCATGTGTGATGAATAAATGAAACATGTTTTTTCTTTTATTGTCTATTTTTAATGCTTCTTTCACGGATGATTCACTTGAAATAGTTTCGTCGACGGTTGGGGAAGTTAGAACTGATATGCATATTAATTTTGCACATTTAAAAACAGTTTTCCTTGTGAAAACTTCTAACCAAAACGATGTTACTGTCGTGTAGTATTTAACTTTGCAAAAACGTTATAAGTAATAAATAAAGATTTTTATATATGACAAACTATGACTTCATTCCATAAAAAAATTGTAAAACTACTGGTTGTCAAATGAATCTTCCTAAAGTGAACAGAAGCTTATTCACAATCTGTTTTATTGAATTAGCTGATTTATTTCTCAAGTATCATTTTACCTGAGAAGCCCCTAGAGAACAGCTTTAAGCTTGTTAGAATTTCTATGGAACTACCACTAGATATAGTACATAATTGTTTTTGCAAGCTATGCAAAATGTCAAGCTCAATAAGGTCAAAAATTACAGACCAGTGAAAGCAGTAATTGCATGATATGTTGCAAATTGCTTAATCTGTATTTATGTGTTAATTGCTTCAATTTTTTTGGAGATACTTTTTGTTTAGTCTAAGTTAATCATTTCTAATTGATGTTTAAAAGTATTTAAGATTTTGATATTATAGTTTCTCAACTGTTTATATGTAGAAGAACAGCAAAAAGTAATATCTTAAAAAATGTTTAAATATAGCTAAATAATATACTCTTTTTCATTCATTGAAATATTTCAGATGTTGCAGAATTGTTCCTTATAATACAATGGCAGGAAAAGAAAGAGGTTTGTTTCGCATGATTTTTAGGGATTTCATAAAATCTGTAACTCCAAGAATTCCAAAACGTACTCTTGTGGGTGAAGATTATTTTGGTACAAAGTATTATGAGACAGAGACTGCAAAAGACACAATACGTAAGAAGACCCATCGCTACTTTGTACCCGTAAATAAGAATGATTTTGAACAGGAATTACCTGCTGAATGGGAAGCTTGGCTGAGAGGTCGTAGAGCAGAACCACCCACTGAAGCAGAGGTAAAAAATTACATAAATTTTTAAAGTTAAAGAAAATAATATATTAAATATTTATATTTTCTACTAGTGTATAGAAAACTATGAGCTAATAATTACAAAAAGAAAGAATGCAGCAGAATTGGAAGCAGTGTACAGCAAAACAACAGAGATTCAAATTTTAGATCCTAACGCAAAACCATTTGATCAGCATGCTTCACTTAATTTTCCTGTTTATGAAGAATACAAAAACTTTGGGCGAGGTTACAAGCCAAAAATTTAAAGTTAAATTGATTAGATAGAGAAGTTGTGTATTTAGAAACAGTTTATAATATGTATTAATTGTAAATATTACTTTTACAACTATTATAGAGAATGGCTGGTCTGAAGAATAAATAATACAAACAATTTTAATTTTACACTAAATGTGATTTTTATTAACCAGAATTTTTTCTAATTTATTACAAAATGGTTTATTTATCTATTTTTATTTTAAATGTCTAAGAAGTACAGTAGAAGATAGTTCTATCCATCAAAAGACTCACAATGATTTAAAACAAACAACCATTGGGATAAGCTTGTTCAATTACATAAGCTTGGGTAAACCAAATTGAATCATAATAGTATTTTCAATTAATCACAGCCGAAAAATTTTAGCTAAAATTTACAAACTTTTGTAATTGAACACGCTTAATTTTTACAGAGTAAGTATCGTATCACTACTGTCATCATTATTATAATTATTATAAAATTAATTAAATTACTTTACTTTACAAAAAATAGTTAAAAACCTTTATAAATTATGGAAGTGCAACTTAAATGAAAATCCATATTTAGATACGTAAAAGATACAAATTTAAAAAAATGTTTAAATTATATTTATAGCAGTTCTAAAATTATTTAAGTATATTTTTTGACTACTGTAATTTCTATTGAAATTCTTTCTACAATTTTCAACTATGAATTCTATTAGAAGCAAATAGATGGAATAATGCTTTAAAATCAAATAATTATTTGATTTACATTATTTGATTTATTATCTGTTTACATGATTCGCTGATTATCTAGTATTTAATTAAAATTCAAAATTATTGAAGGTTTCAATTATGTATTCTATTTGCAAATAGATTTGATAACTTTTCCATAGGAAAAAGTAGATCAACTCTTCACACAGCACAGAGTTTTTTTTATAATTTTTCTGAAAATTTTCATAAATTTCGTAAATATCTAGAAATTTCGTAGTTTTTTTTTATTTATTTCTCTCGTAGTTTTCCAAATAGAAAATTCTTTTTAAAATTTCCCTTAGCTGCTGTAAAAAAAAACATTGAAAAAGTGTTAACTTCAGTAAATAGATGTTTATAAGTTTTTAATAAATGATGAATAAAATCGCTTTAAACAATATGTCTACCTTATGAAATGTTTAAACGTGTCAAATTCAAGGTGAAAACTGCTCGATTTCTTCATTTTTTAAGCAATATTATATTTTCCTTAAGTCCACCTAAAAATTGAACGTAAAAATAAAGAAATGGAAATTTAAATTTCATAAACATTTAGTAAAATTTTTATATACCTTGATGTGTAAAGAACTTATTAGCAATTTGAACTTTCTAATTATAAGTGCTGAAGTTAAAAAGTAAAATATTTTAACTTTTGGCTTGAATATTATTATCTATGATATGCTTTTCCGCATCTACGAGGTAGTTTCTTTAATATTGAAGTGTTAATTATAATTTGAATTAGATTTTTAAAACTTTTGAAGAATTTTATTTATAACTGTGCTGCATGTTTCATTGGTGTAGAAGAGGTACTATAAAAATCTTTTTAAATTCGTTTTTAGAGGGAGAGTCTATAGAAAGATCTATAACTTCTTTTAAAAGTTCTTGAACTTGATTTATGTATCATCTAAAAAGTAGTCTCAAAATTCTGGATCAACTACTCTATCTATTCTTTTGTTATTTAAAATAACTTTAAAGACTTTTAAATTCTAACATACAATAATCACATATTTAAAGTTATTATACCTGTGTAAATTCTTTTGAGTTACAATGAATCCCTTTTTTAAATAAAATGTACTTCGTACTTAAAAAACAAAAATAAACGATAACAATAATAAAACATCCAAAGTAAATTTTAGACGTTTTATTTAAAATTATATACAATTTCAGATAACTTTTTCAAGAGTATTGATTTTTAAATCTTAATTTCTAGTTTAAGAAAATTTGGTAACAAATTAATATCAAGATTACAAAATTTGTACAAAATAGACTCTTTTTAGAGTTCTAAAAAGATTGCCTAATACTTATACCTTTTGAATAACATTAGTAAACCCCCAAACCAAAAGTAAAATTAATTACTTTGTCACAAGAGGTCATACTAATATATTTCAGCCATTAACAAAACTGTTAAAGAAGTCCATCCAGTAAATGGATGACTTCCTTTTCCTTCTCCCATAGTATCTCCATAATTTTCCCAAATATACCCACTTTTCTTATACTGTTCAATAATGTTTTTGATCAAGTTTCTTCTTAGGTTTTCATACACATCTTTTGCTTCTGCTTTGTAAGGGCCATCTATTTCTGAGTAGTGATGCAAGGCAGCTACAGCCAAATAATTCAAGTTCATCCAAATTGCTCCTCTCCAGTAGGGTGGGTCATGTTCAGTATTATATTTCATATACATGGGTGAGATTTTAGCAAGTGATCTTAAACCAAAATCTGTCCAAAGGAATTCTGGCTTTTGAATATCTTGCAAAATCTTCTTGAGCTGGAATGAATTAGGATCTACTAAGCGTAGAAGGAATGGAAAGAGAGATACATATCCAAATGAAGTATCTACAAATTTATATTCAGGCTTATCTATGACAACCCGAACTTTATCCTGTTGCATTTGATTAACATTACGTGATTGATTTGGTCTCTGCAATTTTACTTTATCAGTATGCAAACCATAATCCGAATAAGTATGAGTCTTTGGTGACCAGTGCAAGTCATTCATTAACTTATTATCTGACAAATATTCAAAGGTATCTTCGTACTTTGAAGATGGTTTGTGCAAAATGTTTGCCAAAGTAGCCATTACCTTAGAAGCTAAAGCCATCCAGCAGCGCAGATCAATGTGGCGCTCTTTCTTGTTTGGATGTGAAGCTCTAGGATAATCATCCAAACCAGAAGTTAAAGTTTTTGGATTCAGTTCTCTAGTTGTTTGTTCATCTCTACCTCTCCATCTGTAAGTACTGGGAAGTTCTCCAATTTGAGTAACATTAAACCAATCAAACCAAGATTGCAATCTAGGATATAGTTTTTCCAGAAGATGCAAGTGTTTTGATAAGAGTTCTCCACGTTTATGTTCCAGCATGTATTGTAAAGTTATAAAAAATGTAGGTGGATTGGCATTGGTATTGAATTGAGTGACAAACTCTTGAGGCACTTTTGCTAATGCTTCTTCTCCAAGAATCATCTCCCTAGGAATCCATCCTTCAATATTCATTAAATCAAACCAATGACTAATAATTTCCATTTCTATATCCAAGTCCCAGGTTGAAAGCAACAAGCCATGGAAACCTTCATCCCACAAGAAACCTCTTGGGAAGAAGCTTCTGCTTGGAACTGCAGAGTAAAGAGGAGCTTTCCAATACGGTACAGGCAACTCTGTATACACACTTTGTACTTGTGATGAGCCATAAAAATATCCTATAGAACCAAGCATATTGGAAAAAGCTAACTTGGCAAAATTGATTTCTTCTTGCTTGAATCCTTTAGCTTTCAATTGAAATGTCTTTTCAAATCGGTCATCAAAAACTTGTTCATAAGTATTCAAAGCTTTATTGTAAGCTGCACCAAGCATTATTTCATAAGCACTCATTATATTATTTCTTTCAAATTTTATCTCAAATTCTATAGGCAACTCAGCTGTTACTTGTGTTATTATAAAGTTGGCTTTTTGACCTTGTTTTAATCTTGCTTCATCATTAGGCAATACGATTTTCCTTGCATTTTTTACTCTTAAATTCTTAAGAACTGTTTCTGTTAAAACACTCAAGTTGGGTACATTTGCTACCAAGTATGAAAAATCTGCTTTGTTGCCACTTATAACATTAAAATTTAAAGTAAAATAGCCCAATTCCTTGGTCTCGCCTTCAATTGCCATAAGCAAATTATTAAGATTATCAACTATTGGATTAATTTTGCCAATTGTTTTATCCTCGATGGCAGCATAATACAAAAGAGAAATTTTCTTGTTCTTAGGAGTTGGATGTACAAAGGAAACATTGATTCTAGCAGTCCAGTCGCCTCCATTTAGGCCTTGAGTATTTTTTACAAATGATGTCTTTACCAAAGCATCATTGTCAAAGATTTCTTGAATGCCAAAATTCTTGCCATCGTGTTTTGTCCATCCATAGCTCTGTAGCTTGTCATCCTGTGTGCACCAGTGTCTCAGACCTCGACCATCTGCTTGCAGAGTGTGAGGGAAGTACCACATGAGTCCAGTTACCAGAGAGTAAGGCTCTCTTGTCTTGAGACCAAAGTATACTCCAGGCCTGTACGAACCCCAATAATAGTCGTGTTTGTCCAACCGGCTCAGGTCCACGAGTTTCTCCGTGCTCCAGGGTGTATTGACACGTGTTTCATTGTAACCCTTGTAGGCTAAAGCCATGGCGACCGTCACTACGACTGCTGGCAGCAGAACTTTCCACAAGAATTTATGCACTTGCCTGGGCGCCGGTGGTGGTGGTGGTGGGTGGTGGAGATCTTTCTTCTCGACTTTCATTTTAGACTTAATTTGCTTTTCTTGCTGCTTTGATTTCTTCATTTTACGAATTTGTGGCTTTCAGAGTAGCGAGGTTATGCGTCCTGTTTGCCGATTGATGTTACACTATGATTTAGTAATACCAACACGGAAAAGAAAGCTCCTTCCTTTATTCGCCCCAATTTAAAGCGCCACCACGTATACTAGTTACTTTTATCAAAAACAAACAGTTTCATTTTGAAATCGTGTTTCTCCTACTGTATGAACGTTTGGCCCCACTAGTCCCACTACGCTACGCCACCATTGATAAACAGACGGCATTTATTAGCATACTGCTATCAAAGCATTTTTATTTTGAATTATTTTCTCTGCGTATTTATTTTATTTTTTAACTATAATTAACGTTATTTGTTAAAAAAGTTTTTTCTTCAATAAATATATATTGATTTACGTTTTTAGTTTAGGTAAATGATTAGTGGGAGGTTTTCTCAATGAAAATCGATTTATTATAAATTATATATTATACTATACATAAGATATATTTAAGATGCTTAAATGAATATGAATACACTCATGCTTTCAACCAAAAGAATATCAGCTATCTTTAACAATAAATCTATACACTTTTAATTGATATTCCTTTTCTTAAAAATTAATCTTGCCTGTACCCATAACGATTTAAGGTCGGTTTATTAAATATTTGAATCTTTATTACAAGTCATACAAATGAACTAAAAATAGAACAATTTTTAGTACTGTTTATGTAAAACATGAGCATATTTTTAGCAAAACGTTTAGGCAAATAACAGACTAAATTGTCGTTTGAGTGCTAATATGGAAGAGGCCTTACTATAAAATAACTTACTTCTTCTAAACTTTAGTGTACAAATTAAATTGCAAATTCATTTCTAGTTTTTCAAAGGAGAATCTAACGATTTGTGATTCGTTCAAAATTCATAGTCACTGTACCCTCGATTCGCACAAATCGAGTTCTTAATATTAAATGTGTTCGCAGTGATGAGTTTTCTTCCATAGGAGAAAAAGGCATCAGATTCCTCTATATATAGAGGCATGAAAAAATTAACCTGAGTAATCGCTGTTGTCATATAGTGCTTGATCATATAGTTCGCCTTTTACTAACCGACCGCCAAAGTAGCGGCCGTTAAGTGAATCTCTTGCTCTTTCAGCTTCTGCAAAACGAACAGATTGGATTAGTATCTGATCTATCAATTTATTTTGTTTTATTTAAAATTTTACAAGATAAATAACTTACCACTCATCTGTGAGAATTCGACAAAAATTTTGACAATGACTTCCGCATCTTCATCATCTTCACTCTGCCTTTCATTGTAAATAATAACGCGTTCAACAACACCAAATTTAGAACATTCATCCTGGATTTCTTCTTGTAGAGTTTCATCGACATCTTCGGGTGAGACCATATTGCGCAAAATGACGACACGCGATTCGACTTTTCGCATTAATTTCTGCATGACGAGGTGACGTGCACTTTGACCCTTGATAGACATATTCTCTTGTTGTTGTAGTGTTTGTGGCTCGGCCTCGTCGAGTAATTTCTTTTGTAGTTCTTCCTGTTGTTTTTGTTGCGTAGCCTGTTCTTGTGCTCGCCTCAAAACATCAGGATCAACTG
This sequence comes from Ormyrus nitidulus, assembly GCA_900474335.1. Classification (NCBI taxonomy): domain Eukaryota; kingdom Metazoa; phylum Arthropoda; class Insecta; order Hymenoptera; family Ormyridae; genus Ormyrus; species Ormyrus nitidulus. The sequence goes on from UCOL01000069.1 coordinate 70,927, forward strand.
GTGCTGCTGCAGTCACTATTGGCATTTGCTGTTTCGAGAAAAATTTTATTAGTTTTTATTCTTTTGTAGGGATTTCAGTTTAAAAAAAATTATAATATATTTTTTATTCAACAAATAAAATTATCTACTACAGTTTTAAGAAATGAAATGAAAAAGTAGTTTGATTTAACGGGCAAATTTACTAATACAAAAAGTTGAATTTTCAAGATGATACATACCACTGGGGCTCCGATTGCCGTGGGCGTAACTACTGTTGGTGGTGGAATTACAACAGGTTGTCCTGGAATCGGCTGGATGATAGTTGGAGGTTGGCTTAATGTCTGTGGTATGGCTATTCCGGGAGGCGGAATAACGGGAGCTACGGTTGCTATCGTTGGAGTTGTTATGACAGTCGGTGGAGCTAATGTTGGACGAACAACTGCTGGTAAAGCTATAAATATATACTCTTTTTAACAGCGTTCTTTTGAATTTTACTGCCTTAATTCAACAATCAATCACATTTTAAAATACTTTGCTACTTTCGGTCATTATTTTTTTAAGAAAGGCATCAATGCAATTATAGTGGTGATATAATTATAATATTTATTTACCTGTAGTGACAATAGGCTGGGAAGTAGCACTGAGCTTGGTAAGTCCAAGTGCAACAGCATTGCTGGCTACGGCATCCATGGCCTGAATCTTTGCGGTAGCAGCGGCAGCGGCTACAGCTGCGGCTGTAGGCATCATGCTACTGCCGCTGGGCGGACCCATGAGTGCGTTGGGCGGAGTGATAGCGCGGCCGACCCTGAGGTACTGGCCACCGAGATCGAACAGATTCATGGAAGCGACGGCCTCAAGAGCCGCTTGCATTGTCTCGTACTCGATGAAGCCACAGCCCTTGTGGCGACGCGGTGAGCTACCCTGCGCAAGTTTACAGTAAGTAATTGGGCCGAAGGCCTCGAAAACAGACTTAATGTCATCTTCCGTCAAATCAGGGTGGATTGAAGCTACATAGATGCGATTGTAGCGCTTGCTTTCCTCTGTTATCTCGTCGATTACTGACTGAGCTTGTGGCATGTTCGATGGACGACCAGTTACCTGAAAGTTTGTTGGTTTATACAATTAAGACAGTAATCATTGATGAACTTGAGCAGAAAGTTTATGCAGATTAATTTTAATACTTTTTTGCTCATCTTTTTAATTATTTTCAAAAATACAAGAAAAATTAGATTAGAAGAAATTTTAAATCTTTGTAAATACTTCAAAGACACATGCAATTACTTTATATTTTCAGTAAATGTGTTTTGCAGCATTTTTTATTAAAAAAAAACGCTAAAAGAATCTTTAATATTTAATTTATTTAGACAAAAATCTAATTTGGATATCTTTTGCGCATTTTGGACTGATTGTAGGACTTAAAGATTCTTTGGATATTGACATGTTTTTCTAAAATGTTTAATAGAAAAATTATTTCAATACAAGAACTTTTAAAATTTTGTAATTTTGCAATATAACAATTTATTTTGTCAATTATTTAACGTAAGATAATCTAAAAAGATAAAATAATCTATTTGCAATATCTCAATTCCACTAGCCAAAATGTATTACACTTTAAAATAAATTACCAGAAAAAGGTCCAAACATGTCAACATAAGGATAGATTCAAAGGAAAACGAGAGTGATAGGATGGAGATAAAAAGAGGAACCAAAATAAATTATGTCGGACCTCCAAGGAGTCGTTAGGATTGCGCAGGGACAGGAAATTCGTTATATAGGTACGTCCTGCTACCTTGATATTGCGGCCACCGAGCATGACCCCATTCATTTGCTCGAGCGCAAGTTGCGCGGCCTCCGGAATCTCGTATTCGACAAACGCGAAGCCTTTGTGCTTCTGCGTCATCGGATCCCATGACATGTTGATGGACTTGATGGGACCGAACGGCAAGAAGGCCTGTCGGATTGTATCTTCCTTCAGCTCGAAACTGATACTGCCTACGTAGATTCTGGTTTTGGAACAGAAATGCTTACGTTAGTTTTCATTTTGTTTACAAGTGATTTTTGCACGAGTTAGATCCGATGCTTTATTGAACTTTTGAATTCAAGTCGAAGAATGAAAATATTTAGACACAAGAATAGATGGTAGACCGTGAGATGGAGTATCATTTTTACGCAGTTGCAGACACATCAGCTTTTAAAGTTTTTCAGTTTTGCTTAAAAAGTCTAAATGTTGATTTATAGTGTTTTGCAAAAGAAAGAACTCATTTTTTAAATAAGTACATTAAAACTTGAAAAGCTGCGTGTAGTAACTGCCTTCAAATTTCTACATTTTTCGTAAAATTTTAATATTGTCGATAAAACATCAGAAATTTTACTTTATCTTTATGTAAACAAATACGCATTCAAATAATAGTTCGAACGGGAAAAACAGGAGCAATTTAATTTAAATCAAATATGTCTATATATTTGACTAAGATGGAGACAAAAAATTGCAACAAGGCTTAAAAATTACGTATAAATTAGAATGCTCGTATTTTTCTAAACATCTTGAAACGTGCGAATTAATGATCATAGAAATTACGTTGAAACATGAGACGCGTTAATATTGTAATAAAAGTTTAAGGCATTTGCTGTTTTTTAGTAACTGTACACCTCTGTCTACTGTCAGTCATAAACATGCATTTATAATAAAAAAAAAAAAATGTTTACAATAACTATTTTCTAATTACTACACTTATTATATTAAGAAATTTCGAAATTCTAAAATAAGTAAAATTATGAGTATTTATTCGAGCTACAAATTAAACATATACATTGATATTATTAAATTCAGCAAATGCCTCAGAAAGAAGAGTCTAAAGGAAGATGCGTAAAAATATTCAAAATGAAATTTCCTTTTTAATTTTTTAACAAAATATTAACGTATTTTACAAACCAAGCAAACTAAAGCAGATAAATTTTCGACTAAATTACGTATCTTCCAATGAACTGTGATTAAAATCTAATTAACAAGGAGAGTCTGAACCCACCGGATGATGGATCTTGATAAAATTGCAAGTCATTTCTTAGCTAAAAAAAGACGTGTCTCTTCATTTACTCAAATGCGCCTTAGTAAGTCGTGAATTTTCAAAGAGAAACTCATAACTGTTACTAAAGCTCATTTGACTGAATTGAGGAATGTGTTTTCCTTTTTTTTTTTCTAAAGAATGACCTGCAATTTTACCAAGATCCATGATCCGGTGAGTTGAGACACCCCTTTTAAGTCTACATCATATATTTAATGGTTCGCAAATAGCTTTCTATAAATATAAGTATCCAGAAAAAAGTCTTGCATAATTTTCACTCGAATCTTTTAAAAAATGTTTTACTTTTCAATGTTACGCACAAAAGAAGCAAAATTCACCATTTGCGAACCATCAAATTCGCAATAATCTAATAAACGCTTCGGTTGCAAATGAAAATGGGATTGATGGATTAATGGTTGGATCGACGGGAACACGTTGAAGGATTTCTCTTGGACACCAAAAAAATGTGCGTGCGTGGTACTCTGATATTGTTTATGGCATAGACTAAACAAACCTGCACATGAGGGCCAGAGCCTGTTGTCTCTGCACCTGATTCCGCTGACTAGCCATTTGCTGTAACACAAAGGACCATCGGCCTTCGATTGATATCCCTCCCCCTTTTTCTTTTCTAAATATAACTAACGTAAATAAGCTCTTTTACCAGTTCGTTCCTTGCTCAACTTCGCGACATTTACAGAGGCGATTTTAAAGGGAGAAGTTGAGCTTGGAATTATAAAGTTTATCAGAGGGGCGATCGCACGTCGTTACAGCTTAGCTCCTAGATCGATCAATCGTTCGGAATAGAACGCCCATGGGTTTTTGTTATTAAATTGGGATTGAATGTTCGGAGAGTACGTGATACGAATTTTCGAGAGGACTTACTAGACTTTTGTGACACTAACCTGCACATGAGCATTAAAACTTGCTGCCGCAGAACCAACTTATTTTTCTGCAGGGAGAGAAAAAAAATTGTCTAGTGAGATATCGGGCCCTTTATATTCTGCAGCCAATTTTTTTTTTTTTAAATTTGTTGACATGGAATTTTATCGGACAAAAACTTTCAAGTGTTGCAATGGAATAAACTTGTACAAAGTCGCTAATACCCACGTCAGGGAATGCGACTGAAAATAAAATTATGAACAAAAACAAAATATTGTAGTTCGATTTGATTAGAACGTTCGGTAGAAATTGAAGGTTGGTGGAGGCAGAAATGGATGATTCTTCTGAAAATTTTGTCGGAATTCACAATTTTTAATCCACCGACGTTTCGATACTAGTCGGAGTGTGTTCTTCAAGGGCTTGAAATTATTTTTGAATAAAAATTTTGAAATTCAACAAAAATTGTTCGGAAGGATCATTCAACCTCCACCAAAGACAAAAAGAATTTGTTAATTAATATTGAAAATTTCGTCTCAAATTAAATTGAACGTGAAAAAAATATTGAATAATTTGGTAAAGAGCTCTTTATTAATTTATGACATGTATTTAAGGTAATCCATATGAAAGATCGTTCAAACAAATATAATATTTGTCAATAATTGTTTAAATTACAATGACTTGAAAGATTTTTAATTTACCGCTTAAAATATTACATGATCATATTGTAACTTTGGTTTTAGGTTTACCTTAAAAACATAATTTTTTTTAAATTCTTCTGCTTTTTCAATAAAAAGATATTTTTGTATGTGATTTGAAATTTATTAAATTGTCAATTACTTTGACTTTAAAACTTTAATAAATGTTTCTTATAAATTTAAAAACATTTTTAAAATAATCTTAGTTTTAAGCCAACAAAACTTTTTTATTATTTCAATTGGATAAATTGAATATTAAAATATTATACAATTAATCTATTTAATATTCAGTTATTCAATTTACTGTTTTTTTCTCATGTGAAAGTTATATTCATTTTGAATTTTCATTACCCATAATGTTTAACTCTTTCATGTGTGGCATTGCATCTATGCAAAACCTGATTATTTTTAATTTTTCAATCACACATTTTAGCAGTAATAAGCAAGTAAATGAAGTTTTTCTTAATGTACCACGTGTTTGGACTTATGAATAATCAATGCGCAAAAAATTGAAATCAAGGATGCTTTAAATATCTGAAAGTTTTGCGATTTAAACTTTACATTATGTCTTTTTTTCATCTTTAAAAAACTTCACAATAACGTTCACATTTTCAAAACAGTGAAAAAGCACAAGAATTAATAAATATACATAAAAGGTAAGATTCACATCGAATCTCCCTGTTACCTGCTGTTGATGGGCCAACGTCTGTTTCATGAGGACCATCTTAATACTCTGTTCCATAGCATATTTCTTGGCTCGGTTAACGGTGTCCTGTTGGTCAGATGAGATCTTTGGAAGTCCAGCGCCAAGAATTCCAGGTAGAGTTAGGTTCTTGGCTCCAGGCCCTGAAAACGAAAGACGATTGTTCAATTGGCCCTTTTAGATGGCAAGAAAATGTTAAAGTGAAACGGAAAAATCAGATCTTATCAGCAAGCGCTCATTCAATTAGGAATCGACTTCCGAGATTTCTCGATCGAAAGGACTCTACTATATACTGACATTGTCACGGCAAATTATTGTACATCATAATAAAAGAAATTATTTAAAATAAAAAGTGATTTATTTTAAGTGAAAATAGAATTTTGGTACCAAAAAATTGTCTACATACCTGCAACCACTTGCCCTGTTTGCTTGAGATCGTAAATAGGGCCTGGCAAGAATTCTGAGCCAAGATTTCCTGCAAAAATAAATAATTAGAATCACGAGAAATATTGCGGTCGGTTTATTCAACCATTACGTATTAACAAAATTCCAGTCTGTCAATATTTTCTCTATAGAGAAATTTGTAATGGTTGAAATATTGGCGATGCTTTCATAGGAAAAGCATCAAACAAGGGTTTAATCAGGGATTGCAACAACTCTTATCCTGGGACTCAAATAGTACGCCTAGCTCTGTAAAATTGAGAGAAAATTATTGTGAGATAATCTGTTTATCAGAGTAAAAAAATAATTGAAAAATAAAACAATTTCATAAAAGGGTGAATATTTTATGTTGGGAATAATTGAGGAAGCATCGGGCGTCGGAAATTGAAAAGTAACGACGTCTCTCAGTGGTTCCATGATGAAGTACCTCCATGAAACTGAAAGTTCAAAGAAATTAAAACAATCAAGATACGAATTAATCTCCTGAACGTCGAGCTGATAGTTAAATATTCGCGAAAGCCTCTTATAACGTATAACCACAACGAAATAGTTATTTAATATTATTTTGTAACAAATATGTTTTCTTTACCGTCACTACCACGACTAATTAAGAATCTCAAGTATCTGGATTGCAAACAAAATAGTGCTCAGGAAATTCTAAGATGTTGATTGTACAATTAAGTAAAATTTTACAAAAATAAAAATTTCAAAACAATTTGTTCCTGATACATAAATATACTATAAGTTTTCTTGAATATCATTAAAATAATATAAAATAATTTTGTCATAAATAATAAAAGTTTGTTTAAAAAACCCACGATTTAGCATCCTAAAAATTATAAATATTATTCTCTAGAGTCTGTTGATGAAAGTGAATAAAAGTAGACATGTAATTGTAGTTGATTTTTGCTGCATTTGTAAGTAAGATGAAGTTGTAGAAAAATTTCCAGAAAGAGACTCATAATTAGCATGATCACAAAAAAATAGCTAGCCTAAAATGCTGACCTATCTAAAATTTGTGAATCTTTTGTACTCGACATTTTCGGTTGCCGTGAGCCAGTGGGAGAGTTTGCATAAAACTCAGATTCGTTCTCTTTCTTTCTTTGGCGCGCGCTCATGATCACAGTTGAGTCGAAGGCCACAGATTCTGTACTGTCTCCCTGCTGTAACATCTCAGAACAGAAGGACAACGATACATTAGTTTTGTAGGCTTTGAGGGACCCGACGTTCGCCTAATAATCACCCTATCCTACCACAAAAAACTTTTTTTCTAAAAATTCTGAAATACATCTTTTTCAGTGGAAACCATGAGAGGCCAATAATAGCCTAAGTGCGAAAATGTAAAGAAACATATTGAACTTTTTCTCTTTTTCCTGTCTTCTTCTTTTATTGCAATGTATTTAGCAATGATGCTTTTATATTATTGCAATACTTAAGAGGCATACGGTCCTTATTCTTTTTACATGGGATAATGCCGCAAATCTGTTAGTGTTAGCAATTTACCTTCTAATCTTGGTTTCTTCGTTGGTGATTCTATGTTGTTTTGTTGTATCACAGGTGGTTGCTGAAAAAAAATTTTATAACATATTTTTATTAATTAAATAAAAATAAAATGCTTTATTTGAAATTTTTGCTACTGTAGGAAAATTTTAATTGATTAAATATATGAAATATAAATTATAAATATGTTTTTAAATTTAAACTTTAAATACTTCAAACCATCTTATTCATGAAGTATGCAATTTAGGAGAAACTTAATCTTGTAGATTGCAAAATGAAAGGTACAGAGCTGTTACAAAAATTTTAATTATTAAACATGTATAACAGAAAGATTCCTTCATTTTGAATACTTTTTGAATTTAGTGGAACAGAAAATTAATAGTTTAGATACAAACAAGATTTATTTATACAAATCGAAATCTGGAGATAAAAATTGATCCCATTTCTAACGTGGAAAAATCTTAAGTGGGGCAAAATTATAAGAAGTAAAAATAATCAAACGTACACCTAATTATATTAAAAATAAAGTATAATTATACATTTTTCTGAATTATTTTTTCTCATCTTATTAATGAAAACCGTATTTGCTGGAGCCTTCAAACTAACCTAAAAGCTTAACTGCTTAAAAAATATGGTAACAAATGTTCCAGAACGTTCATATACAGAAGAATTTAACTTACCATAGGTACAACTCCGTTCATTTTTACAGTCACACAGGATTTCCCCTTAATTATTCAAGCTGAGTGAGAGAAAGAGGCGACTTGCTATCAACGAATTCTGTACAAATGCTGTTACTGAGTTACCAAACTACGCCATTACAATATAATTATACTTCGTCGGCGTCCGAGTCGTATAAGCTCGAAAGCCGGAAATGAGGAAGAGGGAGGGAGAAACGTTGCTGTATTAAAGATGGCGTCACTGCATCGGCTCCACGATCGGCTCTGAATCAAAATGGCACCGCCAGAGTTTTAGTATACGACCGTGGTTTAGACGTTCAACACGGACTCCAAAGTCCATTAGTCCCTTGCTGATATTCACTGATTTGCGTGCGGAAAGTTTATCAAAATGAATTTATCAAGGTAAGTTTTTGACTGCTTTATTTCGATGTTTATGAATTTTCAATTTTGAAGTGTTACATATTTAAAAAAAATTGACAAGTCGCATTATGCTCCAAAAAATTTTAAATTTATTAAACTTTTTATTAAACTTTTAAACAGAGGAGATAAACTTTTTTTTTTTATAAGAGATAGCATTATAGGGAAATAACCTGTCCATGACCATACATCACTATAAACAAATGTATACATAATTGTATACATTTGTTTATGCATAGATGTATACATTTGTTTATGCATAGATGTATACATTTGTTTGTACATAGATATATACATTTGTTTATAGTCAGAAAACTTCTATACATATAGGTATATCATGTGTACATTTGGAAACAGAAAAAAAAAAAAAAACGTACATTTTGCTATTTGTTAAACAAAAGCTTATTTTTTATTATAGACATTTGCTTATTTCACACATTAATTTTGTTGATTTTTTTATTTTTTAGTTTTTTGCCTAAACCTACCCAACTAGTTTGGGATAAAGAGGATGAGGCTAGAGAAGCAAAACTTCGATCCAGACCCTTACAAGTCAAGGGAATTGTAACAGCTCCTCCTTATGGACAGCGTAAAGGATGGGTGCCAAGAAACGAAGATGATTTTGACGATGGAGGTGCCTTTCCTGAAATCCATGTTGCTCAGTATCCTCAAGGAATGGGAGCTAAAGGAAAAGAGTCAATCAGCAATGCCATTGCAGTTCAGCTGGACTCAACTGGCAAGGTCAAATATGATCTCATTGCAAGGCAGGGTCATTCTAAGGATAAAATTGTGGCTACTAAGCTAAGTGATATGTTACCATGTGAAATTTTAACAGAAGATGATCCAGCTTTACAAAAACCTTCTGAAGAGGAGGCTGAAGAGACTACTCAAAGGACAAAAGCAGCTTTAGAGAAGATTATAGAATCAAAAATTGCTGCTGCTATGCCTGTAAAGAGAGCAGAAAGGCAGGCTCCTGCTCAATATATTAGATACACACCTTCTCAACAAGGCCAATCCTTTAATTCCGGAGCCAAACAAAGAGTAATTAGGATGGTAGAGGCACAAGTGGATCCCATGGAACCTCCAAAATTCAAAATTAACAAGAAGATTCCTCGGGGGCCACCTTCTCCTCCAGCACCTGTAATGCATTCACCAACAAGAAAAGTTACTGTTAAGGAACAGAAGGAGTGGAAAATTCCTCCTTGTATTAGTAATTGGAAAAATGCAAAAGGTTATACAATTCCTCTGGATAAACGTTTAGCTGCTGATGGCAGAGGATTGCAGCAAGTCCACGTAAATGAAAAGTTTGCAAAACTAGCTGAAGCTTTGTATATAGCTGATCGAAAAGCCAGAGAGGCTGTAGAAATGAGAGCACAGTTAGAAAAGAAACTTGCACAGAAAGAAAAAGAAAAGAAAGAAGATCACTTGAGGCAACTTGCTGAAAAAGCCAGAAATGAACGGGCAGGACTGAAATCACAAGCTGTGCTGGGTATGTATATAAATTTATTGCTTTTGTTAACTCTGGACTAAATAATATTACTTAGTTTCCAGAACATTATTATAAAATTAATTGAAATATTTATTTTATTAATTAAATAAAATATTTTTTATTTTAGATAAAAATGAGGAAATTCTTGAACGAGAAAAATTAAGGATAGAGCGACATAAGGATCGTGCACGTGAACGCAATTTAGCACGAGCCGCCCCAGATAAGAGGTCTCGTTTACAACGTGAACAAGAGAGAGATATTAGTGAACAGATTGCTTTGGGTATGCCAGCCAAAAATAATACAGCTGGAGATCAAGTTTTTGATCAAAGGTTGTTTAACACTTCTAAAGGCTTGGATAGTGGCTATGGTCACGATGATGAATATAACATCTACGATAAGCCGTGGAAAGATAACAATACCCTTGCGAATCATTTATACAGACCAAGCAAGAATCTAGATCAGGATAATTACGGCGAAGATTTGGAGAAGCTTAAAAGCACAAGCAGATTTGTCCCAGATAAAGAATTTAGCGGTACTGATAGAACGGGTGCAGCTCGATCAGGACCAGTACAATTTGAGAAAGAAGAAGAAGATCCGTTTGGTCTTGATCAATTCTTAAAACAAGCTAAAAGGGCTAGTGGAACTACGACTTCAACTACGAATAAAAGAAAAGACGATAGAGATACAAGAAAAGATGATCGCGATAAAAGAAGAAAACATTAGATCTAAACACAGTTTAGATTATTGCTTTATTTTTAATGCGTACGATATTTTGTATTTTCAATATGAAACATATGACTTTGTGTACATAAAGATGTATATATTATTTTAATGAAATAGTTTAAAAAGGAATACGTTTAAAAAATATAATCTAATAAAAGGAAAGAAACGTATGAACATACGTTAACGATTGTTTTTATGCAATCTAATAATCTAAAAATTATTGTAATGTGAAAAAGAAGTTGTATATACTGTAAGTTTAATAAAGTACTTTTTAAAGATAACCATTTTTCCTTGAGTAAATAAATCCTTGGAGAACCTTTTAGAAAATTATTTGGAAGAGTTATTTAGCTTAGTAACGCTTTAAGTTTAATCGTTCTAAAATATTTTGGAAATATTTGTTATTTACTTGCTTTTTACTTATAAATTACAGGTTTCTCTAAGCAAATTTATATATAATATTTAATATACTCTACAAGCTAATCTATGCTTATATAAGTTTATCACAGAGATAAAATAATATTCATTTTAAAGTTATTTGTAATAAATTAATTGTTTATTAATTAATTTTTTAATTTACTATTTGTACATAAACATTCAATATAAAATCACTCCTTTGTTTAGATATTATATTGAACTGCGTATTTATTTATGCATTTGATTCGCGTAGTCTACTGTCAAGCAAACAATAAAACATGTGTTTCGCAGGTTAGATTCGATTGTAAGCGGCGATCGATAATATATTATTAATTATGGATTGTAATGGATTTGAAGTGAGAATTACAAATGAAGAAAAGGTAATATTTTTAAATAAGTTATGCATTTAAATATAAATGTTATATCTACACTAACTTATTATTATATTTTAAGATATAAGCTTTGTAAAAGAATGTTTTAAAAAAATTAATTTTTTGTAGTACTATTATCGATTATTTCATACTTTACGTTAATTTTCCAAGTTTATTTTGTTAATTCACAATTTCTTGTTTATATTTTTTATTAGGGAAAAGGATTATTTGCTATTAGACCTTATAAGGAAGGGGACATCATTTTCGAAGAGAAACCATTAGTTTGTTGTCAGTTTGCTTGGAATGTAGATTACAAGTATCTGGCATGTGATTATTGCTTAAGACCATTAGAAACTGCTGAAGAAAATGTACGTCGATTGACTGCTAAAAGAGATCTCATTTTACCCTTTCCGGAATGTTGTGAGACCAACAAAAATTTAATGACAGAATGTGAAGCTTGTGGTACCAAATATTGCAGTAAAGAATGTCAAAATGATGCTTGGCAAAGGTAATAAAAAACAGTCTATTAAATATGATAATTGTTTACATTAGCTGTAAGTCATTTATATAAATAATTTATTTGGGATCTGTAGATATCATAAAACCCTGTGTTTACAAACAAGAGAAAATATTGATAATCATCCATTAACGCAATTGAAAGAAACATGGAAGCAAATGCAGTATCCTCCTGAAACAGCAACAATATTACTGCTTGCACGAATGGTTGCAATGGTCAATCAAGCTACAGACAAGGATGCCATTATTTCAACTTTTTCACAATTTTGCCATAGAACTGTTAATGATACAAAGGAAATTGCTCACAGTCTTCTAGGAGAAAAGTTTGTTGGTCAAATCGATGTTTTAAGAGAAATGATGCAGACAGCAATTAATACAGAACTTGTACCAGAGGTAAACTAAATACATCTTCAAATTCTATACATTTATTTCAGAAAAAAAATTTAAGTTAAAATTATATTGCTTTAGTGGTTTACTCCTGATGGTTTTCGGAGTTTACTTGCTCTTGTTGGTACAAATGGACAAGGTATTGGAACTAGTACATTCAGAAGATGGTCAAAAAATGTATCAGCTTTAGACTTACCAGATGACCAAAGGATTCAAGTAGATAAACTCATCAACCGGATTTATGATGAAATGGACGAGGGTAAGTTGTTAATATTTACACTAATAATTTTTTGGTAACTGATATATTTCTCTGTCGATAAAACAGGTTATCGATAATATTAAAACTCTTATTATATTCACTTGCTTGAATGTTAAAATTAATAAATATATTTTTAAGTCATCATAAAGCCAATTTTATTTTTATTATTAAATACTTTTTGTGACTATAAATAACTATAAATAATTCGCAAACAATTAATGTTATTAGTGGTTGGTACATTTCTAAACAACGAAGGATCAGGTCTTTACGTTCTCCAATCTTCGATCAATCATAGCTGTATTCCAAATGCAGTCGTTGAGTTCCCGTACTCCAACAGCACGCTTGTTATCCGAGCGGTTCGCGACATTAGGCCAGATGAAGAGATCTGCATTGCTTACTTGGATGAGTGCCATCTGGAACGTAGTCGCCATTCGCGTCAAAAAGCTTTGAGTTCGCTATACCTCTTTGTCTGCAAGTGCGACAAGTGCGAACAACAGGCTGGTGATCCGGACGTCAGTAGCAGCGAAGAAGAATATGACGACGACGAGGAAGAGGAGGACTAAGCTATTGCTACAAGGGGGTGTGAGAGCGCTGCTGCTTTACCGACCGAGCGGCGATGAGTGTAAGACTGAGCGTTTGAGACGGATTTTAGTTTTGTATTGCGTAAATCTTTATTTCAAGATTTTTCGATCGGGTATGATCGCTGGCCAGTGCGTGATGGAATTGAACAGACTTGAGAGTGATCGGTAAGTTAAGACGAGCTTATCGACGGAGTTCTCCGAGTTATCGATGTTATTTTTTTATCATCAGATTCTTAAACGATATTTAGGTAACGATCAATCAACAAGTTTTATAATTGCTTACTATGAAAAATAGTTAAGCTTTAATAGTAATTAATACTGCTTAATCAGTTTTGCAATATTCTAATAAATAAAATATTGTGCAATTACAAACACGAATATCTAAAATAAGCCGATTTCGTCCTTATTATTAGTTTTATTAACTAACAACATGTTACATGATTGTAATATGGGTATTGTAAAGGTTTTATTCGAATATTGCATTACTTTAAAACGAATTTAAACTCAAAGTTCTATGTCAATAAGTATTCCTAACTTTTTTACACCTGTCACGAGAAATAATAAAATGGAAGTTATACTTCTATTTGAATGAAAAAGAGAACGTTTGTGTGTAAATTTGGATATGGAAAGCTGTGGTTGTATAGAAAGTAAGAGTGCAAGTTTCATAAGTATGTAGTGTCTGCAGGTAGTAACTTAAACACATTGAAAATTTCAAATTTATACTCAGATGGTGCTTTTTTGTAATAGTAAATTTTCCTGCGAAGCAATAATTTTGTACAGATGGCTTTTTGGAAGAAATCCGGAGAATGGAAACGTATCAATTCACACAGTGAAGAGTGGAATATGATTGAATTTTTACGATCGTACTGTAAAGATACTACACACAGTTTTAATTATAAAGATTGCATCAATGCGTATATTCATTATTTATATATGACTGTATATAAGAAAGTACGGCAAATTCAGGTGGATGAGATGTAGTCAGTAAAATTATGTGACATTTATTTTTGTACTTTGAGTTCTATTGCTTCGAGCGTGTTATGATCAATTACTTGCACTCAAAACGAATGTTAACTGGTTTAGGCATGCTTATGATATGGGTAGCATTGGTATGTCACATCCCCTTTCGCGATTGAGCAGATGTAGACCAAATGAAATTTTCCTACTCTTTTTACGATTTGAATCGAATAATGCTAATCATATTGTAGCCACTACTGCATTATAACACTTATATTATTTGGCTGTTCATATGTTACTCAAACAAGTACTTCTGATTGCAATTTTTGTTTTTATTTTAGAAAGCAAAGTTTTCGTTTAGATTAACATAAGAAAAAAATAGCAAGAAAAATACTTTTAGTAAAAAGATATATTAAAAAATAATATTTGCATCTACCTAAAAACGTTTAATCAGAGTTCAGAAACTATCAAAATCGAGGATTTCCAGAAGTACAATATAAATTAAGGGAAATCAAAAAATACATATTTACGCGTATAATCATACAATTATTGTAAGTTACCTTAATATAATCAAATATGATCTTCGCATTTAACAGCAAATGAAAAATTCATATTATTAATTCGATTTATAAAAGCACAATTTATTGTTTAGAATGTGATTTTCGCCAATTTTTTCTGTGAATGACCTATTTCTGTTTCTACGCACAGTTTTATCCAAACGAACTGAAAACCCCACTAGAATTTTTTTTTTTGTTCATTCTTATTTGAACAATTGATAAAAATGGGAAAAAAAATACATTTATGTTATTCTTACGCTTACTCACCACCAGATGGGCAGTTCTAGAACCAATTTTTACCTCATTTTTTATCAACACTGTGCAGCCAATGCATTTTTACTAACAGTAGTAAATGTCATTATCAATGTAAATGTAACCAAGCATTTCAATATATTGTAAACTTGAAAGTAAACATCGATGTCCGGCTTTGGATGAGAGAATCTGTGCTCGCATGCACGTATTCGACGTACGAGCTCGTAAGTGCGCAACGCCTATGTAATACGCGTTGACTTTTTTTACAAATAATTGATACGAAAGGTAATAAACAGGCTGAGACTTCTTAATTTCGGATCTTTTTTCTATCCCTTCTTTACCTAAACCTTATTTCCTGTGTGTTTAATTCATAAAAATTACGATACAATTTATTATAATTGCAAAGTTTTTAAAAGGCATAACAATTACATTATTAAACAAAACTATAATTTATCTAAGATTCGATAATTTAAAAGGTAGTAAGTTCAATAGCAATATCTCATAAAATCGTAAAGTTGGCATGCTCTTAGCGTTTATTGACCTCCTTTTTATCTTTTTATCTCGGCCACAAGCGCAGATGTCGCAAATTAGAGGCGAACCGTTAATGGTGGCTTTTTGGGATTCCCCGGATTCGCTCGACGAAATGTAGAGTAAAAAAGGTCTTAGTCTTATCCAAGCGCAGGCTGCTACAAGTATAAATCTGATGAACCTGTAGATGGAGTTGCGACAAGTTTCGCGGGCAATTCAAAGGCGAGTATATAAAGATAGTCGATTTGAGCAGTATCTAAAATTTTTTATACTAGCAGCTTTCCATTGAGTTTTTAATAAGGAATTCGTTGAAACAATTTTTATAAGTTATAAACTGTTTTTTCTAATTTTGCAAAATTCGTTTTCTGAACTTTTCTAAATTTTACGTTTTCCCGCAAAGTTTATAAACAAACTCAATTCTCTAATGCAACTCAGGGATCTGCATAAATATCCATTTACTACTTACAACCCTTTGTCCACAAATGAAAACACAAAGCATCGGCTGACAATTCAAAAATTTATTCCAGAAGCGTACAAAAAACAGTCATGGATCAGCATGCCAAAAATAAAAAAAAAACCATCTCCATCCGCCTACGCCTTCGGACGTACTATCTCGGCCTTGCCGTCGGGGCCGATTCTCAGGTTGCTCTCCTTGTAGTGGAGCACGTCGGCGTTGCGGAGCTCGTGCCAGAGGTGGAAGCCGTGCCTGTACCACTTGGGCAGGGGCTCGAGGCCTCCGGCGCGCAGCAGGTCGTCGTTGTAGTCCCACTGGGCGGGACCCAGGAAGTGCGCGTAACGCTTAGGTCGGTCGGCGGGCAGCTCGCTGTCCTTCAGCATGTCCGCCTTGGGGGGCAGCTGCGCCTTGCCGCGCAGCAGTTGCACGAAGTACTTTGCCTGGACGGGCGGAGGAAGTGGAGTTTAGTATAAAGTTTAAGCGATTTTTGGCAATTATCAGTCTTTTTTTTTAGTAGAAATGTAATATGCTCTTTATTGCTTCAACTCGAGGAAATCGAAGAATAACCCAATATCAAATACCAACAGTCCCACTTGCGCCTCTCAGCTCGAAGCTCGAGAGCCTGCACTCACCTGAGCGTAGAACAGGGGGTAGTGAACGACCATGATGGGCAGGCCGACGAGCGCCATGGAGGGCTGCTCGATGTTGACGAGGTGCTTGTAGAGGGGCGCGACCTGGTTGTCCTCGACGGTGATGCCGCTGCTGGCGTCCAGGAACGGGTACTCGAAGACATAGCCCGTGCAGTAGACGAAGACGTCCGCCTGGATCGTCGAGCCGTCCTTGAGGGTGAGCGTGCTGCCGTTCGCGGAGACTACTCCCGCGACCTGCTCGAGGTTCGCCGGCAGCTGGCTGGTTATTCTGGGGGGAGAGAGGAGCGGGGTGAAGTTTTTGGGTGGGTTTTTAGAAGTTTTTAGTTTGTAGAAGGTAATTTGGACCATTTCTTTCTTTTTTTTTTTTTAATAAATAGATATCATTAGAGTACTTCTGTATATATCGAAAAATTCTTTTTTAGAATGGCTGTAAATTCCGAAAAGTCAGTATTCCACAAAAAACGACCATCAAAATTCCAAACGTTTCAACAATTCAACTCCTTTCCTGGCGGATAAAGCATAAAAGTGTACTCACCTGTCTTTGTTGTGGCTCAAATAAACCTTCTTCGCTTCTCCAGCGACCTCGATACTGATGTCGGCACCGGAAGGATTGGCACCCAATAAGACGACAGTTTGCCCGGCAAAGTCTTCCGGCTTTCTGTAGAAGTGACTGTGGATCACCTTGCCGGGGAAGGTTTCGATGCCGGGGATCTTCGGAACGCGCGGGGTGAAGTAGTGCCTAAAATTGGGAAAAGAATTGGAATAGTTTTTGAATTTAAAAATAAGTGGAAATTTCTACTATTGATTTTAGAACGGCTGCCGATAAGAGAAGGAAATTAAGAAATAAAGAGGGTTGCGTCATGATTGCTGCATGCTTTTGGAATAAGAGTATAATGAGTGCTTACAAAAATATCTTACCCATTGCACACCATTACGGCATCGCACGTTTCTTCGAAAGTCTCGTTGGTGTTTAAATTCACAGCCGAGAGCTGCCACTTTGTGGTTCTCCAATCGTTGGCATCCCCTATCTTCGGGACGACTTTTGTGACAAAAGTGTCGAACTAGTAAAAAAGAACTTTATTAGTCGTGGTTAAGCAAGTTTTGAATTGCAATTAATTTTTGGAGAAAGCTGTTAGTTACCTTGATATATTTTCGCAGGTTGAAATGATCAGTGTAATTCCTTAAATATGACAAGACGGTCTCGTGGGTCACGGCGCTTCGATCGTCAGGGTCGTTAAACTCCTGGTAATCCGGAAAGGCCATAAGTTCCTTTGGAAGGTTGGTTCTTAAAATTACAGCGTAAAATATTCAATCTGAGTTTTCTTTCACTTCGAGTTCTTTTTTAACCCTCCCCAAAAAACTCACCTGAGCTTCTTGTACATGCTGCTGTGAACGGGCATGCCGTGCTTGTCGAGGCCGACGTTGTCCGAGTAGATCCAGAGGCCGCCGACGTCCGAGTCCTTCTCGTAGACGACGAGGTCGAACTCGTCGGGCAGCGCGGCGACCTCCTTGGCCGAGGCCAGGCCCGTCGCTCCCGCCCCGATCACGCAGACCTTCTGCTTGCCCGCCGAGGCAACGCTGATCAGGCAGCACGTCAGCAGAGAGACTAAAATGCGTGGCGCCCACCTGTCGAGTGATGCGGCGGGGTAAATGCGGGGTAGTGCGTTTTTGTTGGAGGGAGGAACGTTGAATGATGCGGATTTATTCAATCAAAACAGGAAGACTTTAATTCACTATTTAATGGAGTGTTAAAATATTTTGAAATCACTAATCAATTAAATTAGTAATGGAATGAAAGAAAAGTTTAAAATGAAAATTAATATTTGTTATTGAAAAATTGAGATTCCTTTTTTTTATTATTAAAGTAGCAATAATCTTTTAATCACAAGTAAAAAAATTAGTGTTTTTTCCGTGATCGATAGTCAATGTTTTGAAATTAATTTGCAGTTTCATTAAAAGTGATAATGAACCAGATAAATACATTATATCACTAATCAAACTGTTACGTTTCTTGATTGGTGACTTTATGACCTATTTGTCAATGCCAGATTTAGAAGATCTCAATTTCTTTTCTATATTTAGAATATTTCAATTAGATTATTAATATATTAAAATAATTATTTATCAAAACGTATTTAAATTTTAACCGTTGGATACCATTTAACACTCGAAGCACATTACTTTTTTGATACTTTGTTTACGTAAATCGTAATCAATTATAGTAATAATACTCACATGTTTATATATTACGTAATATATACTTCTCAACTGTACCTAAATTGTTCTAATAACTTTATCGACTGAAACCAAACAAACAAAATATATGTATATACTCAATATAAAATTTTTTCATCTCAACACAAACTCTCATTAAAACATTGTCTTCCTCCTTTACCTCGCTTCAATCAGCTCATCCCTCGAAGCAGCACTGATCTCCAACAGTTCTCGCGACGTTCTCGCGACGATTTCTCACGAGCACTGCTTACGACCAACCACATCTGACCCGCGAGAATCTAGTTTTATAGAGAGGAGATAAACTTTTCGAGAGATTACTCGAGAGTCAGGAGAAAACAAATAAGAGGAAAAATAAATATGCGCAATCTTCCCTGCTCATTGAAACGGGCACGAATAGACTGACGACATGTGTCGTCTTTTTCAGACATAATGAGACCGAAAGGATAGTCACTGCCAGTGAATATATTTATTGATCGTATTTTGTGTCGATTTATTGATGCAGAAACTTTTTTATCGCTTCGCGTACATGAAATGTAAATAGAGAGTAAATAAGTTTCAATTACGTGTTAGGACTTTTGAGGATTTTCAATTTTAGAATCTCCTTTTTAACTTCGACGCAGCGTAATTCCATTTGTTTGTAGCTGGAAATAATGTTTTGATAAATGGAATGTTACAAAGGTTGTAGAAAAGATGTTTTAGAGTTTTATCTCGTTTTTAATAGATGTTGTAACGAGATGATTAAGCCGAATAGCGTCTTCGAATCCCACCAACTGTTTTAATGAATGTTTACTGAATTTCTGAATGAGTTATCGTACAGCAACTACATGTTTATTTTAATTTATTTTTTATTAATAAAAGAGCTGTTATTAGCCACTGAAGGTTTTTCAGAAATCTCATGATCATTATAATTTATAATTATAAATTTTATTTTATAGCTTCTTTCACAAGTTTATCTATTGCCCTTGTTTAGCGCGGCACTGTTCCATTTATGAAATCAATTACGATTTTTAACCAACAAATTAATTCATCCATTCAAAGACTAACGATTGCAGAAAAATCAAATAATAAAACCGAAAACATCTGCCACGACAAGTTCATTCATTTACCTTCTGAATAAGCAGTAACGCAACATTTTTCTCGCGACACATTTATTTCACATTGTAATAATTAAAAACGCAAAATACAACAGGTACATTATTATTATACAATCACAAGCAGCACCCCACTACGCTTCCGCCCGCCTCCCAGTGTCATCCGGGTACACAATCTCGACGCTGCCGTTCCTGTAGACCTTGAAGTTGCTGTCCCTGTAACTGGTGGGGTCGGCGTTGTAGTGCTCGAACCAGAGGTCGTAGCCGCGCTCGTAGAACGCCGGCAGGGGCTCGAAGCCGCCGGCTTCGGCCAGCTCGCGGTTGTAGAGCCACTGCGTCATGGGCATCGCGTGCGCTCTCCTCTTCCGCGTGCCTGGGGGCAGCTTGCTGTCCTTCAGCATGTCCACCTTGAGAGGCAGGCGAGCCTTGCCGCGGAGCAGGGCGATGTAGTACTTTGCCTGTAGGTGGAATTTTGATAACAGTGGCCTTTTGACGAAGTGGGCGAAATGATATAATTCATAGCAGTGCTTTATGAATTATATATACTAGTGTGTACAAACAGTATACAGATAGAAGAAAGTGCAATTTGCTTGCAATATATCGTTAGAAGAAAGTAACAAAGCTCTCAATCAAGCATACCTGCGTATAGACCAGGGGAAAGTGCACAACTGCATTCGGCAGGCCTACCAGCGCCATGGAGGGATGCTCGACGTTGACGAGGTGCCTGTAAATCGGCGAGACGTAGTTGTCGTCCACGCTGATGCCGCTGCTGGCGTCCAGGAATGGGAAATCGTAGACGTAGCCTGTGCAGTAGACGAAAGTGTCGGCTTCGATTGTCGAATTGTCCTTAAGGGTCAGGGTGCTGCCGTTTGCAGAAACTAATCCTGGGACTTGATGTATCCTCTCGGGTAGTCCTTCGAATACAGCTCTGGGACTGAAATATCGGACGGATATCTTAATAATTTTCGCTATTATTGAAGGTACACATGTTTTAGTATAAAGTATATACTGAGACTAATGTTGTGTTAAAAGTTATTACACTGCATGCCAATGTGTATGCAAACTTCCATTATCCTAAAAATTGCTATGCTATATATTAAAGTTTAATAGGACTATATCAATTTTTACTACAATTATATTAAATTTTAGTATATATAGAATGGTAATTTTTAGGATAATGCAAATTTGCATACACATTGGTATACAGTATAGTAATTTTTAATACAACATTTCTTTCAGTGTGATAGTTCTTTACATATAGTTAAACTGTCCTCTAAATACTGAAGAGTATAATTATTTTCTTCTAAAACTCTTTTTTCAGTGCACATAAAATCTATTTAATTAGAGCAGAAAAAGACTTAGGTACTTTTTCATGTTGTGGAGCAAATAAACCTTCTTTGCCACCTGACTGATTTCTGAAGCGATATCTTGGCCGGAAAGAGCAGCACCCAAAACAGCGACGGTCTTTCCGGCGAATCCATCGGGCCTTCTGTAATTGTGACTGTTGATCACTTTCCCGGGGAAAGTCTCCATGCCTGGTATCTTCGGTATGTATTGTTTAAAGAGGTGACTTAAATTAATGCGAAAATGTGTTTATTATTAAGAGATATTTCAGAGGTAAATTCGCAAGTTTTTCAAGCTTACGACATTGATTGCAGCATCGCGGTATCAAAAAGAGG
The DNA here is from genome assembly GCA_900474335.1 of Ormyrus nitidulus. Taxonomy (NCBI): domain Eukaryota; kingdom Metazoa; phylum Arthropoda; class Insecta; order Hymenoptera; family Ormyridae; genus Ormyrus; species Ormyrus nitidulus. Next base: position 92,420 of record UCOL01000069.1, read on the forward strand.
ACAATTACCCGTTGCACACCATTACAACGTCGCAAGTTTCTTTGAAAGTTGTATTCGAATTCAAATTTCTGGCCGAAAGATGCCATTTTGTAGTTCTCCAATCGCCGTTTCCAAGTACAGGAACGACTTTCTCAACGACAGTATCGAACTGAAGAATTATACATCAAATTTTAGACTAATTATATTGAAAAAAATGTATTTTTTATTTACTGAAATTTGAGTATACCTGAATATATTGACGCAAGTTAAAGTGGTCCGTAAAGTTTTTTAAATATTCCTGCACAGCTTCATGAGGAGGATAGCTTTGATCACCACTAAAGTTTTGATAATCTGGGAATACCATAAACTCTTTAGGAAAGTTAACCCTAAAAATCATAGTATTATTAGTTTTATAATAATAAATAAGTTGCAGTGGAAACGAAAACAAAGAATATGGTCAAACGCTCCAAGGTTTTGAAATAAGATCTTCAAGAATTTTAAGATGTTTATTTTCAATGTCAAAAAACACTTTTTACTGATTTTGAAAAAAACCAAAACTAAGGTCATATTCGTGTTCAACAGATCAAATTATACAGTAGTTTAGTCTATGAATCAGACCGCTTTTGATTTCAGTGCGTCTATATTATAATCAAAACGAGCTCACCTGAGACTTTTGTACATACTGCTGTGAACCGGCAGGTTGTGCTCGTCCAGATCCGTATGCTCGGTGTACTTCCAGAGGCCGCCTATGTCCGAGTTCTTCTCGAAGACGACGGGCTGGAACTCCTCCAGCAGTTCGGCAAGCTGCTTCACGGAGGTCAGTCCTGATGCTCCAGCACCGATCACGCAGACCTTCTTCTTCTCGGCCATCGATGCGGTGATTGTGCAGCATAGAAGCAGAACTTTTTTCCACCTATTTTCAGGTGGTTATTGAGTTTGCTTTTGGTTAGGCGTTGGTTTAAATGACAAAAATGTGTTTAAAACTTCTGAAGGTAAGCATGAAAGTGGGTTGGATAAAAGTGTATTATGTTTATAATTGAAACCCAAATAATTTGGAATTCTTTAGTAGAAATGTATTATTTTATATAAAAGTTGGTTTCTCTGTGAATCGTGTTCTAATCAATATAAAAATCCTTCATGTTTTTAAACCTGACTTTATTAGAGGGTAGATAATGCAAATTACAAGTGTACACCTGTTAAAAATTTGATAAATTAAATAGAAACTTACATTTTGCTGATTACGTAATTTTGACTAAGTTTCTAATTCAACAAAAAATATTTATTTCTATTGTGTATAAGTTAAATTATTTGTTTACATAAACATCTTCAATTCAATGTATTTATTCCTCGATTAATCGCAGTTTAAAGCTTTTTTACATCACTGTCGTAAGTTCTGACTACACTGAGTGGCAAGCAGATTGATACAGAGATGAGTCCATCCGATGATTATTATTAACGAGAGATTAATCGAGAGCTGCAAGAGGGGAAGTATGCTGAATAAGTATTTTTTAATTGGTTTGATCAATTTGAACTTTAGATAAGAATAATGATTTTTAATGTTAGTTTTTAGACCTTCACTTGCGATTTTAATTCCATTTTCGAAAGTGAGTATTTTTTAAATACTCTTATTTATTTTCTTAAACAGTGTCAAGATGAAAGTTTAATAGTAATATTATTAAATTAATTAAAATATTCATAGACTATAATAATAGTTTCTGCGCTCAATTCAATAACTAAAAAGTTTCTACATTTTTAGAATACAAACTTTAATCAAGTAAGTTTTTTAAATTCATTTTATTATTCATAATGAAGGTATATATTCTATAAAAAGTCTAGAAAAGTATTTTTTATAAATTATTCATCTATACTGCAGGGGTCACTCATCTTTCAGATTCCCGTCGTATTTTTAATTCAGGTTTGGAACTAAACAACCTCGGTGTAAGCCCCCATTTGTGAAGTCAATCACGATTTTTAACCAAAAACAAATTAATTCACCCATTCAAAAACTAATGACTGGAAAAAACTGAAATAATAAAACCAAAAACATATGCCACGAAAAACCAAATCGTCTTCTTTCTCAATAAGCAGCAACGCAACATTTTTCTCACAACACATATATTTCAGATATTAATAATGGAAAACAAAAAATGCAACCGGTACATTATTATTATAAAATCACACAAGCAGCACCTTACTACGCTTGCGCTCGCTTCACAGTGTTATCCGGGTACACAAGATCGACGCTGCCGTCACCGTAGACCTTGACATTGCTGTCCCTGAAACTGCTGAGGTTGGCGTTGTAGTGCTCGAACCAGAGGTCGTAGCCGCGCTCGTAGAACGCCGGTAGGGGCTCGAAGCCGCCGGCTTCGGCCAGGTCGCGGTTGTAGAGCCACTGCGTGTCTGGCATCGCGTACGCTGTCCTCTTCCGCGTGCTTGGGGGCAGCTCGCTGTCCTTCAGCATGTCCGCCTTGAGAGGCAGGTGAGCCTTGCCGCGGAGCAGGGCGATGTGGTACTTTACCTGTAGGAGGAATTTTGATAGCAATGTTCTTCTGACGAAGTGGGCGAAATGATATAATTCATATAACAGTACTTTATGAATTATACTAGTGTGTACGTACTATAAATAGATAGAAGAAAGTACAAAAGCTCTCAAACAAGCATACCTGCATGTGGATCATAGGAAAGTGAACAACTGCGTGCGGCAGGCCTACCAGCGCCATGGAGGGATGCTCGACGTTGACGAGCTGCCTGTAAATCGGCGAGATGTAGTTGTCGTCCACGCCTATGCCGCTGCTGACGCCCAGGAACGGGAAATCGTAGTCGTAGCCTGTGCAGTAGACGAAAGCGTCGGCTTCGATCGTCGAATTGTCCTTGAGGGTCAGGGTGTTGCCGTTGGCGGAAACTACCCCTGCGACTTGCTGTATCTTCTCGGGGACGCCTTCGAATCTAGATTTGGAACAGAAAGATCGGACGGATATCTTAATAATTTTCGCTGTTATTGAACCTAAACGAGTTTTAGTATAAAGTATAATTATTTTTATACTGATTCATAAACTGTCCTCTAAACACTGAAGAATATATTATGAGTATTAGAAAAAGACTTAAGTACTTTTTCATGTTGTGGCTCAAATAAACCTTCTTTGCCACTTGACTGATTTCGGAAGCGATATCTTTGCCGGAAAAAGAAGCACCCAAAACGACGACGGTCTTCCCGGCGAATCCATCGGGCCTTCTGTAATTGTGACTGGTGCTCACTTTCCCGGGGAAAGTCTCCATGCCTGGTATCTTTGGTATGTATTGTTTAAAGTAGTGACTAAAATAAATGTGAAAATCTCTTAAGAAATACTTCAAATTTAGAGGTGAATTCGTAAGTTTTTCAAGCTTACGACATTGATCGCAGCATCGCGGTACCAAAAAGAAGACAATTACCCATTGCACACCATGACAACGTCGCAAGTTTCTTTCAAAGTTGTATTCGAATTCAAATTTCTGGCCGAAAGATGCCATTTCGTATTTGTCCAATCGCCGTTTCCAACTACAGGAACGACTTTTTCAATGAGAGTATCGAACTGAAAAAGAATACATCAAATTGTAGACTAATTATAATGAAAAAAATGTATTTTTTATTTACTGAAATTTGAGTATACCTGAATATATTGACGCAAGTTAAAATGGTCCGTATAGTTTTTCAGATATTCCTCCACAGCTTCATGACGTGGATAGCTTTGATCACCACTAAAGTTTTGGTAATCTGGGAATACCATAAGTTCTTTGGGAAAGTTAAGTCTAAAAAGCATAGTCTAAATTAGTTTCATACTATTCAACAAGTTGCAATGGAAATGAAAACGCAGCTAAAATATTCCTAAATATACCAAAAAATGCTAAGTACAAAAATGACATTTTAGTTATGGTTAAATCAGATTTTCAAGAATTTTACGATGTTTGTTTTCAATGTCAAAAAACACTTTTGGTGATTTTGAAAAAAAACTCAAACTAAGGTCATATTCGGCATTTGCACCATTTTACGAGGTCTTTATAAGGTTTTGTCAGACCTTTCCAATCTATAAATCAGACCGCTGTTGATATTTGTGCGTATATATAATCAAAACGAGCTCACCTGAGGCTTTTGTAAATACTACTGTGAACCGGTAGGTTGTGCTCGTCCAGATCGGTAAGATCGGTGTACTTCCACTGGCCGCCTATGTCCGAGTTCTTCTCGAAGACGATGGGCTGGAACTCCTCCAGCAGTTCGGCAAACTGCTTCGCGGAGTTCAGACCTGCAGCTCCGGCACCGATCACGCAGACCTTCTTCTTCTGGGCCGTTGACGCGCTGATTGCGCAGCATAACAGCAGGACCTGTTTCCACCTGTTTTCGAGTGGTTATTGAGTTTGCTTTTGGTTTGGCGTTAGTTTAAATGACAAAATAATTTTGGAAGTGATTTGAATAAGAATGTATTTTTATAATTGAAAACCAAAATATATCGCAATTATTTAGTAAAAATGTAGTACTTATTTTATATAAAAGTTGGTACTCTATAAATTGTGTTTTTATCAATCTAAAATTCCTTCACATGCTATACGCACACTCTTGGAAATCACATATTGAGAGTTTACACTTTTTAAACCTGACTTTATTAGACATTAGGTAAATTAAAAGTGCAAATCTGTTAAAAATTTGATATAAATAGTAACTTACATTTTGCTGATTACGTAAATTTGACTAAGGTTTTAATTCAATTCTGTAAATAAAAAACATTTATTTCTATTATGTATAAATTAAATTATTTGTTAGATAAACATCGTCAATTTAGTGTTATGTATTCCTCGATCGTTAACCGGAGTTTAAAGCTTTTTCTCACCACAGTCGTAAGTTCTGACTAAACTGAGTGCGGTCCAGCCAAATGATACAGAGATGAGTCCGTCCGATGATAATATAACGAAAGATTATTCTAGAGTGATACAAGAGGGGAAGTACAGTGAAGAAGTATTTTTCAATCTTGTTTGATAAATTTGACACATTATTCTAGAGTGATACAGGATGGGGAGTTTACCGAAGAAGTATTTTTCAATCACGTTTGATAAATTTGAACTTTAAGTAAATATCATTAGTTTTAATGTTAGTTTTTATAAGTTTCACTTGCGATTTTAATTTACTTTTCAAAATCAATGAAAGTTTGATAGTGATATTATATTAACTTAATTCAAATATGTATTGATTGATAAACTATAATAATAGTTTTTGCGCAAAATTCAACTAATACTTAAGTATAAAGTTCTACATTTTTAGATTACAAACGTTATTCAAATAAGTACTTTAAATTCATAATATTGATTAAAGAGAGATGTGTAAGACAGTCACGATTATTAATAAAGACACATTAATTCACCCATTCAAAGACTAATGATTGAAGAAAAATCAAATGATAAAACCAAGAACATCTGCCGCGACAAGTTCATTCATTTACCTTCTGAATAAGCAGCAACGCAACATTTTTCTCACAACGCATATATTTCAGACCGTAATAATCAAACAAAATATAACAGGTACATTATTATTGTATATAATCACAAGCAGCACCCTGCTAGGGTTCCGCCCTCCTCACAGTGTTATCCGGGTACACAAACTCAACCGTGCCGTCCTCGTAGACCTTGATCTTAGTATCTCTGAAAGTGACGGGGTGGTTGATGGGGTTGCTGTATTCCACCCAGAGATTGTAGCCGCGCTCATAGAACGACGGCAGCGGCTCGAAACCACCGGCTTCAGCCAGGGCATTGTTGTAGGGCCACTGCGACGCCCTCATAATGTGCGCGTCCCTTTTCCGCGTGCCTGCGGGCAGCTCGCTGTCCTTCAGCATGTCCGCCTTGAGAGGCAGGTGAGCCTTGCCGCGGAGCAGGGCGATGTAGTACTTTACCTGAGGGCGGAGTTTTGAGGAAGTTGGCGAAAAGAATTTAAGAGCAAGTCTGTATCTACGAGTCTTACGTGGAAAATTAATTTTAAACAAGTGCGGGAAAAACTTTTATAGTACTTTACGAATTATACTATATTATGTACAAACAGTATGTGGATAGAAGACAGTGCAAAAGCTCTCAATGAAACATACTTGTGTGTATATCAGAGGAAAGTCTACAACTCCTTCCGGCAGGCCTACAAATGCCATGGAGGGATGCTCGACATTGACGAGGTGCCTGTAAATCGGTGAGACGTAGTTGTCGTCCACGCTGATGCCGCTGCTGGCGTCCAGGAATGGGAAATCGTAGACGTAGCCTGTGCAGTAGACAAAAGCGTCGGCTTCGATCGTCGAATTGTCCCTGAGGGTCAGCGTGCTGCCATTTGCGGAAACCACTCCTGCGACTTGCTGTATATTCTCGGGTAGTCCTAGGAGTCTAATAGATTTGAAACAGAAAGATCGGAAGGATATCTTAATAATTATCACTCTTATTGAGACTAAGTAAGTTTGAGTATAAATTAAAGCCATTTTTATCCTTATTCATAGTATAAATACTGAAGAGTATATTCCTTTTTTTCTAAAGCTCTTTTTTCAATTTATATAAAGCCTATTTGACAGAACAGAATAAGACTTAAGTACTTTTTTTTATTGTGGCTCAAATAAACCTTCTTTGCCACCTTGCTGATTTCTAAACTGATATCTCTGCCGGAAAGAGAAGCACCCAAAACGGCGACGGTCCTCCCGGCGAATTCGTCGGGCCTTCTGTAATTGTGGCTGTTACTCACTTTGCCGGGAAAAGTCTCGATGCCTGGTATCTTCGGTATGTATTGTTTAAATAAGTGACTAAAATCAATGCAAAAATACGTTTATTATTAAGAAATACTTCAAAGTTAGAAATATATTCGTAAATTTTTCTAGCTTACGACATTGATTGTAGCATTGCGATACCAAAAAGAAGACAATTACCCATTGCACACCATGACGGCATCACAAGTTTCTTTGAAAGTTGTATTTGAATTCAAATTTCTGGCCGAAAGATGCCATTTCGTATTTGTCCAATCGCCATTTCCAACTACAGGAACGGCTTTCTCAATGACAGTATCTAACTGAAAAGAAAACACCAAATTGTAGATTAATTACAATGGAAAAATGTATTTTTTTTATTGAATGTTAAATATACCTGAATATATTGACGCAAGTTGAAATGGTCGGTAAAGTTTTTCAAATATTCCTCGACAGCCTCGTGGGGTGGAAAGCTTTGATCACCACTAAAGTTTTGGTAATCAGGGAATACCATAAGTTCTTTGGGAAAGTTAGCCCTAAAAAGCATAGTTTAAATTAGTTTTATTTGCAACGAAAACGCAACTCAAATCTTGTACCAAAATATTATGTTCTCACATGTTTGAATAATAATACCGAGACACGAAAATAAAGTCTTTTCCTCGACTGAACTATATTATATCCTTATCTATTCGTATCTGCTATGCGAATATGACCTTAATCATGGCCATTCGCATCAGATTTTTGAGGTAAATTTTGATCTTCAAGAATTTTAAGATGTTTATTTTCAATATCAAACAACACTTTTTCGCGATTATCAAAATTCAAAACTGTGGTCATATTAGTAGTAGTATCCAGTAACAGATCCAAATATTTAAGTATACAGTAGTTTAGTCTATGAATCAGACCGCTTTTTATTATTGTGCGTCTGTGTAGGCTCACCTCAGATTTTTGTACAGACTGCTGTGAACCGGCAGGTTGTGCTTGCCCAGATCGCTAAGATCGGTGTACTGCCAGAGGCCACCTACGTCTGAGTTCTTCTCGAAGACGACGGGCTGGAACTCCTCCAGCAGTTCGGCAAGCTGCTTCGCGGAGGCCAGACCTGCAGGTCCGGCACCGATCACGCAGACCTTCTTCCTCTCGGCCATCGACGCGCTGATTGTACAGCATAGAATTAGGATTTTTTTCCACCTGTTTTCGAGTAGTTGTTGAGTTTGCTTTTGGTTAAGGCTTGGTTTAAGCGATAAAATGTGTTTAAAATTTTGGAAGGCAAGCACGGAAATGGGTTGATGTATTTTTAAAATTGAAAACCAAAGCATATTGGAATTTTTTAGTAAAAATGTATTATTTATCTTATATAAACGTTGGTTTCTCTGTATATCGTGTGCTTATGAATTTGAACTCGCTCCCGTGCTTTATATTATATATAACACTTATATTATATGTACACTCCCGAAAAGCACACATTGAGAGTTTTCACTGTTTGAAAGTTGGATAAATTAAATAGAACTTACATTTTGCTGATTACGTAAATTTGACTAAGTTTTGAATTCAATTCTGCAAATATTATTATGTAGACATTAAATTGCTCGTTTAAAATACAAATTTAATTTAATGTATCAATTCCTCAATTAACCTCATCAGTTTTTTCACAGCATCGTCGTAAGTTCTGATTAAACTGAGTGGGCAAGCAGATTGATACAGAAATGAGTCCGGCCGATGATAATTTTTAATAAGAGATTATTCGAGAGCTACAAGAGGAAAATGTTTTAATCGGTTTGATAAATTTGAACTTTTGGTCAAAAATCATTATAATACTAGTTTTTAGACTTTCAATTGCGATTTTAATTCAATTTTCTAAAGTCAATATTTTTCAACTAATCTTATTTATTTCTCAGACAGCGCCAGTATGAATGTTTGATAGTCCTATTATATTAAATTAATTCAAATATATTCATGAACTATGTAGTAATAATTTCTGTACTAAATTTAAAAGTGTAGAAAAGTTTTTTTGTTAATTATTCATTACTATATTGCAGAGGGCACTCATCTTTCAGATTCCCGTCGTATTTTTAATCCAACTTCGGAACTGAACAACGTCGGTGTAAACTCCCGGTAAAAAACTGAAGCCACAATCGTCTCCGAACGACACGATTCCGATTAAAGTCAAATCATCGTTAACCAGGGGGCCACCTGAGTCACCCTAGTAAAAGAGCAATAGTCGTCAATATTTATAAAGTTTTAAACTACAATTTTTTAAATTATCTTTAAAATTACTTGACATGCATCCCTGAATTTATTGCCGGATCCGTAGCAAACGTCGCGATCGTGGATCGTATACAAATTCCTATAAGCATACTTGCAATCCCTTAAATCCACCCTCATGACGTTGATTGACTGTAGGGTCAACGAAAGTGTTTTTCCATCTTGCTAATAAAAAAATTGTTTCAACTTCATTTAATATTCAAATGATTCAATTTAGAGACAATAAACTGACGCAATAATTTTTCAGAAAAAGTTATCCTATTCACAATCACCTTTGTGTACCCCCAACCACTGACGACTCCTCGATTCAGGTCGCTCGGAGTTTCGGGCTCGGGTAGTTTCGCGGGCCTTGACGGGGCCCCGAAAGCAGGCTCCACGCGGACGGCGCAGATGTCGAAGTCGTCGTCGTCGTTTTGGTATGCATAGTAGCGGACCATTTGAATTATTCGGTGGATCTGACCGCCGTTGTTTAGTCTCGCGGTGCCGCTTAGCATGGTGAAATTGCCTTTGTGGCTGCTAAATTGAAAAGGGAGGTTATAGAATGGGAATACTAAAATTATTAAAACAGTAATTTACTGTTTAATAATTGAGAAAGCTTTTGCTAATTTAAATTTTTTTTTTGTGTAATTTCAAGTATAGTTGAAGTGCTCAAAGTTAATAATAATAAAAGAAACGTCAGATATGTTTAACTCTTACTTGATGCAACAATGTGCTGCCGTCAAGCTCCATTCTTTTCCGATTATTACTGCTCCGCAAATGTGTTTGCCATTTAATCTCATCGATAACTAAAAAACATTTACGTTTTAAAAAAATTTTATTGAATTTAATTTTACCGAGCATCTTCTGTAAAATAAAATTCACCATATAAGGAGCCGTTTGAATCTCTGTAGCGTCTCCTCCTATTATGCGTTTTATGCGGATGCAATGAACTCCATCTGTGATAATAACGTTTAATCAATTAAATTTTTATTTCACGATAAAGACATGTACTACGAAAAATCGCTCGTGCCAATCGTAATACTGTATTGTGATTGCGAAGATAAAATACGAAATAAACACGTTTTTACGGGAAAACATATATTTATTAACAATAGTTAATCATACATTATATACTTATAATTAAATATAGAATCTTAGTTTCTACATGATTTAAAGTTACAAATATTAATTCAGCAATACCACTTATACACCTTATCTCTACTTCATCTCATCATTTTCAATCTCTTTAATCTTCCCAAGCAACTCCTCTTCAGCCTGTCCCATTATTTCATCGCAAAAATCAGACTTCACTTCCACGGAATTCGAAACGAGCTCTTCGAACATCTTCTTCAGATCTCTCTCGACGCGTTTCGGGAATCTGAACGTACCAAAATTCTTTTTCATCAACCTCAGCATTGACCTCACGAACAGCACGTTGTCCAGAGTCTTCAATTTCCTCTCATCCTTCAGCTCGGCCTCCACGACCTTCATCTGCTCGAAGACGCACTTGAGCCTGGCATCGGAGACCGGCAGGCAGAGGTGCTTCATGGCGAAGAGGCAAAGGTCCGGGACTATGTTCAGACCGTCGCTATTGGTCATTTCGAAAATCTCCAGCCACGACTCCTCCACTCGGCGGCGGCACGTTCCTATTTTGCTCCTCAAGCTCAGCCACTGTTCTTTGATGTTCTGGATCAGGTCTGGATCCGTTTCTGACCGCGCGGCGAAGCAGACGATGTGCAGATCTGCGTATTTTTCGAAGCACAAAGCTGGCTGCAAGCACTTGAAGTTGAGCAGGATCGGGTTCAGTCCGTAGGGTCCGTAGCAACGGAGGATCCCGTGATTTAATCGGAGAACGAAGCTTTGACAGGTCGTTAGTAGTTTTTGTTGATCGTCGGGGGAACATCTTCTTAGGGCCTTTTGGCAGGAAGAATTGAGCTCAATGCACGGGTAGCTCTTCAAGTCTCCATTTATGCACTGCTTCAGTTCCTGCAAGCGTTTCAGCACAATTTTCGAATTAGCCGATGGTCTTTGAAGTTTGTCGTTCATTTTAATAATATTCTTTATTGTGCTTCTGATGAATGTCAGGGAGAAACGGTGATTTTCGTTTCTGTAAAATTGAAGTAACTTTTGAGCCTTGATACACTCCGTGATTTCGACTATATTTTCGAAAAAGCTCCTCAGTAACTCCCAGTTTTTGCATACTTTTGTAACCGCCAATCTGTTCGACAGCCAGCAAAACTGATTTTTTCTCTTCGAAACGAGATCAACGCTCAAATTCGCGCACATTTCCGGGTACTTCATTTGTCTCTCCGGAACTTTGAACCACTCGAATGTTTCCTTGACCAGCAATTCCAGCTCGTGAGGTAATCTGTCGCAGGCTTGCGAGAGGATCTTCTGGAAAGAGCCGCAGGTGCAGGTGATTTCGTAAAAGAAATTTATCTCGTACTTCTCTCTCAGCGTTTTTAGCACTGTGCTGTTTATGGCTTTCATGTCTGTTGAATTGTCGGTTGCGATGCCGACTAGATTGTCCCAGCACAGATCGAAGTCGATTATAGTGTTTTCTATTTCCATTATTATGCTTTCGGCTGTTACGGAAGTCAGCGGTGTAGTTTTCAGATAAGTTATTGAAAATTTTTTGGTATATTTACTGTAGTACCTGCAATAATTAAAAGAATTAATTACACCTATTGGTCGACGGTTAAAGTAATGATTCGTTTTGATTGAAGATTATAAAAATTTAAAAAATCAAAAATGCTTCAAATGTGTTTTAATTTTTCAAAAACCAAATAAAAAGAAATTCTTGTATTACGTAAATAAAAATATCCTTACCTAATGGCGATGCCCAGCTTCTTCGTCAAATTAGTCTCATTTATTTGATCCAAAAATAAACTGAACGGTTTGCATCCCACATCATCTCGTAGTGCCTCTCTAAAGTACGATTTGATGACCGAATTCAAGGCTTTCGTGCAAAAGTACTTGTGGTCCGGCGTCGACTCGTTGCCGTCGCCCGAATCCAGATAGTAAGAAAATGTACTGTCCGTGTCTTCGATTCTCGCTATATCGATCTTCATGAATTCCGGGAAGATCGTCTTCTCCAGAATGACCTTCTGCGCTTTTGAATGAGCTTTGTCCAGCTGCTTGAGATCGTCGGTCGGTTGTTCCGTCGCATTCTTTTGATGTCTGATGGACTGCTCGTGTCTGACGAGGTAAGAGACGTTGGACTTTTTTAGTTCGATTTTACAAAGCTCGCAGCGGCCGTCTTTCAGCCAGTAGGGAACTAATCGCTTCGCCTCTTGCTGCGAGTGGTCGACTAAAACACACCTTTTTAGGATTTATTAGAATGTAAATAATGTCGGTAGAAGCTGTGAAAGATCAATGTTATTATATGCACTGTAAAGGCAGCGTGTAATTTGTACTAAAAGTTTACTTACCTTTTCATTTTCTTCTGTGTTCTGTCTTCGAAAAACGTTGAATCAAGAACTTTTCGATATGTTATGATATTCATCAACTAAATCGGTCTAATAAATGAGCTGCCAAAGAGACTTCGCAGAATCAACTATCAACAGTAACTAAAAGCCTTAGGCTTATTTCAAGCATGAGAATAGTTTCGAATATTTTCGACTACTTACAAATCTACAATCGATTTAGTCAATGATTACTTATACTAAACACTTTTTACATGCTAGGAAACTTCTATTTCTACAAATTTTTAGTTAATATATTTTTATATTTCATAAATTTTTAATTATTTTCAAACAAATATTAAAGTTAAATAACCTTTCAGTTGAATCTACCTTATTTCGTAAAAAATCTGCTTACTTCAAAATTAAAAAATTAAACAATCTATAAAGGATAAGGAGTCAAAAGCAGATCTTTTACTTTATTCTACAGCAGAAAGGTCTCCACGCCGCCGTCTTGTTTACCTTTTAAAACTAAGACTGCGCGAGGGCGCAGGTTCGAACGACTTCGAATTTTTTACCTAACTGTACCGCGAACGTTTTTGACTGTTTTTGTCGTTGGCTATTGAACTCTAAAAGGGAGTGTTGTGCACTTTAGATGTAAGTAACTAAAAAAGAAATGATAAATATATAGATAATCAGGGTTCATTATATTTATGTTGGAATAAGAATTAATAGTGTGTTTGGTTATAAGTGAATTTTTTTCCTTTTAATAACGAGTACATAAATTTTAAACATAATAATAGGTTAGATTGAATAGTAAAAATAGATTTCAAAATTGTTTTAAAAAGTGTTTACTGCAGTCATCGTAGTGTGTATAATGGAAGGGAATAATAAATTACCTGCAGAAACTTGCTACAAAACCAGGTAGTAAATAATTTATCTTAATTTCTTAAATTTTATTTATTTTGATTTTAAAAGATAAAGGACATTTTAAAAAACCAATGTTTATATGGAATGACCTAATTTATCTAATAAAAATGACCTCATTTACCTAATAAAAAAATTTTAATATTCAATAAATGTTCACATAAACCAAAACGATATTAAAAATTATTATATTTTTATTTTCGATTTGTAATAAATAAATATAATAAAAAAATATCTCATGTAACATATTCTTCGCTATAGTCAGTAATATGCACCACAAAAGAGTTAAAGAGATCCCATTATACAAAAACAATCAAAATACGTATATAAAATCAGACGTTCAAGCGTATAAGCGACATCCATTGTGAGTCTACTCTCGTGAGATAAGCGCGGCAAACCGAGGCGGCATTGCAGCAGTAGCACTCAAAAGTTGGCGTCACTGTTCGCAGAGTAAAAACGTCATCCTTTCGCGTATAAGCCAGCTGACTACGCAATAGTCGCTCGTTGAATTTACTTGTTGGATTTTCTTCTGTTCTTTTTAATTCGGATTCTGTTTAAGTGGAAAAGTGTTGCAAATACAAGTTTGGCTGTTTCTTAAAGTGCTTTGAGAAACTTAGAATTTGCAGAAAAGGTAAGTTTATTGCAGTTTTTCTTTGTTCGGACTGTTTTATTGTTTTCTTTAGAAAAATAACGTATTTTTGAGCAGGAAACGCGAAAGATGAGTAACATTTTAGACATGTTTTACCCAAAGCCTCAAAGGGGAATTTGCACATCGAATCAGTCTCAAGGACAGAGGGTAAGCTAATTTTAGTTTAAAAAATAATTGCATTATTATAAACATTAACAATTGATTTGAATTTTTATTAATAGCCGAATCATAAACCAACGGTTCAAGTTCGACCTCATGTGGTAAATAAGCCTCAAGAAAAGGTAAATCTTGTGATAATTAGTTTTTGACAAATAAATTAGTTTTGTTTAAAATTTCTATTTTTTTTCTGCACAGACACAATTCAGAAAACCAATCATTTTTAAGTCTAATCCATATTAAACTAATTTTATCAACGAATCTTATCGATTTCGGTCGATACCGAAGTTGATAAAAAGGTAAATTATAATACACGTGGTAATGAAAGCTTCTTTCTCCAGACCCGCCCGCAAACAGAGCAGAGACACTATCCAAAAGTTGCGGGCGTGACGCACAACAATGTACAGATCACCGTAAATCAGAGTCGGCCCAGACCAGCGACCAGCTACAAACCCAGCTCAGACCAGCCAAAGAGGCCGCAGGTTGCTGGAGAGACCCACAATCGCCCGCACATCAAGGTGAATCAGCCGAAAAGATAACAATCTGCGATATAATCCGAGGAAGCCGAGCTCCGGAAGCAAGCCTTGCATTATTCTGAAGAATATAATTGTAAATCAACCTTCCTTTTCCAGGCCCCGCAAACGCAGCAGAAACAAAACCCAAAGGTCGCTGGTGTGACCCACAACAACGTACAGATCACCGTGAATCAGAGCCGGCCCAGACCGACGACCAGCTATTGCAAACCCAGTTCAGATCATCCAAAGAGGAGGCCGAGCTCCGGGAACAAGACTATCATCATTCAGAAGAATATTACTGTCAATAAAATTGTAAAGAAGTGACGTGGGAGATTTTTGTATTAGTTTTGTTTTGGAGAGTTATTGAGAGTGGCGAAAAAAATGTGGAAGGTATTTAAACTTTAGACCGACGCAAAATGTAAATAAACATTGATTAAAGTATTCGCGTAAACGTCGGATTTCCGGCGGTCTAAAGATTATAACTTCTTAGTAATGTTTATTTTTTAGATTACTCTTCAGGTTTGAATCATTTGTATTTTTAATGATGCTGACATTTTTTAATTGACACACTATAAAGCTTACGCATTTTAAATACTAATAAAATATTTTTTAAGAAAAAATGTACCAATCTATGTTGTATTACTAAAAAAAATTCATGAATAAAATATAAATTTAAATCAATACGAAAAGCAGTCGTTGGAATAAACCAATGTTAGGAACAATAATTTAGAAAATTCCATATTTCTATTGTATTTTGTGAAATAGATTAGTTTTAAAAAGTACTGAAAATTTCACTCTAACACATATAGTTGCTCATACGATAATTTACTCTTTGACTTTAATTAAGCTTTGCGATAAAAATTCACATACTGTATATCAGTGGTTAAACTGTAGTCTGTTTTGACCACTGTTATGCATTATGATACGTTTTTTAATTCAAAACTTTTAGTCTAAGTTGGCTGCACGTGAAAGTAATAATAAACTACAATTTGGCGAATGAGAAAATCTTAGGTTTTTCCCAAATTAAAGATTCAGTGCTGCCATCTTTTGAATCTCGCATTGGTTACTTCGCACGAAACAAGTCGTTATAACAGCAACCTACATCTTGAGAATCGAGAGCTAACTTTTGAAAAGGTATCGGATAAAAACAATTTTTGGTGGTATTGAAAATTATTAGAGGTTTATAGATTTACAAATTTACATTTAATCTTAAGAAATATATAGTTATATAATAAATAATAATGTTTTAAAACATTATAATCAAGAATATTAAAAATCTGCAAGTATTTAGTCGTAATAATATGTTTTATTTTTTTATCGAAAAATTAAGGATACTGAAATTCTTCACAAATTTGCTCAGGAAATTCTTTATAGAATTGTTTGTGATATATATTAATTTGTAATTTATTTTATTTGGCTCTTGATTTCAAAAAATTTAGTTTTTAAACTAAATTGATTATTATACTATTCACAGTAATATACTGATTTAAAAAATTGTAATTAATGTGTTTTAAGACTTCCTTTTTTTAACGTAATTTTACAGTAATTACATAAAACAAAAAAAACATTTGATAATTAATAAGTTGACTAACTGGAAGTCATGAATACGTTTCCATAATACTACACAATTCACCACAATCTTAAATATTCTCTTAAAAATTTTCTCAAATAAAAACTGAACAGCAAGACGATTCTATCCGTGATCCCATAAAGTAAGAACGATATGGTGTCACTTATTCCCATTGAGTATTGGTACGGATATGCTGGTACGTCATGATTGTTGCAAAGTATGCCGTCACAGCACCGATTGTGTTTTTGGGTTCTCCTACAATTCCAGAAAGTTTCTTGTTTTCTCGGTCTTTTGGTTGTGACACGGAGTTCTTCCTCATCAGACTGACTTAGTTCGTCTTCACTGATAAGGTTCAAGCAGCAGCTTTTTAGCCTGTCCTTTCTAGTATGAAGACGGGGATTTTCTTCGTCGATTGGCACATCGTCAGTTCGAACGTTGTCTTCGTCATCAGTGATAATAACTGTATCCTCGTCCTTTGACTGATTTACAGAGCAGCATTTGTGACTGTGATTAGACGTCTGCATTGGTGGTTTGGCGAATTTTCTTGAAACTTTGGCGATGACAGTACTTGTTGATGATGGAAGCTCTTAAAAATTTTTAGTGTTGATTAAAATACATAAATGTTTTATGAAAATTAATACCCGATAGAAACATATTCTTGTACATTGATTTCGACTTAGTATTTTTGAAGAGATTTTATTCTAGAAATTAAATCTACTGCCAAAACCTGCAAAGTAAGTGGTTCTAAAACAATATGTTTCCGTCTGGCGTACATGGTGATTTTTACTTCTGTTATTGATCATATTTTATCGTACATGATTCTCGTACAAGATTATTATGAAAAATATTTCAATCATAAATCTGTCAAACAAAAAGTTATGTAATTATGATGAGAAAACAGGCAATTGATTTTTATCAAACTTACTTTTTCTGATTGTTTAGTTCTTGGCTTTTTTGAACTTCTTCTAGTTGCAGACGTTTTGATCTTAGTTTTTGAATTTGTATAAGAGTTCTTTTCCTTTGAAAAATTTGAATTTGATTTTGGCATTTTTCGAATACCTAAAATAATAAATTATCTCTATTTGCACTTGAATTTATTCATAAACTCCGACTATTGACGTCTCACATAAAAGCTTAACGATTCTAGCCAGATAAGCATAGGAAATCGGCCTTCGATCGATATACCGTTTTTGAGCTAAACGTACCTATTTCTTATCGAAAAAAAATGTTTTTTAAATTCTTTTCAACCCCCCACCTGGCCTTTCCTTCGACACAAACCACAATAACTTTATACTACCAAAATATGTGAAAAACTTTTGTTCCAGCGGGTTATCTTAAACACAGTGTTGTACATCGATTTCTCAAATATTAAAGCTAGATTTTGAGGTTATGTTTGTGCAGAATAAGTATAAGAGATTTTTGCTAATTCGGTGAAAAAAAAAAATTTTTTTCGTCTGGTACATTGAGATAGCTCTCATAGAGCGCAAGATATAAATTGAAGACAAAAAAATGGTTTTTAAGGATATTGTTGTTTGTGTCGAAGGGAAGGCGAGGTGGAGGGTTGAAAAAACTATCAAAAATTCTTTTTTTTTCGATAAGAAATAAGTACGTTTTGTTCAAAGAAGGAAAAAACGATCAAACGCTGATTTCCTATGCTTATCCGGCTAGATCCTTTAGCTGTAGAAATTAATTATAAAGATTAAAATTACCTGCAGTCAATAGTACCATTAAAACTATAACAGTCTTGATCGAACTTCTAATCTTTCAGTTAAGATTAGCCGAGCTAAATTGTCTATTGCACCCACCGGAGTAAGTAAAATTTGCAATTTTGAGAAGACGTTCACTGATGATCCCACTTCGCTCAATTAAATTTAAATTTGTAATTTGCGAAAGAGGAATAAAGTAACAGCGTCCCGGAAATGATAAAGGCAATAACTTTAGTGGCGATATTTCCAGTGTGCAAGCTTCGGATTCTAGATAAATTACACAGTTGTCACGTGACTATCGCGCTATTCTTTGAAATTTGAAATTTTTATATTGTTCAAAAAAGAAAACGTTTCGAATTAGAATTTTTGAAAAAGCAATTTCAGAAATAGGTTTAATTGTAATTATATAAGGTGTAACTGTAGTCGCGATTTAATCATTCGAATTATTAATTATATCACGCGAGTGGTAGATCCGAGCTAGCTGTTCACCCGCGAGGGTCAACCTGCGAAAGGCTAGCAGTTTCGCGGGCTGCTTTTACAAACCCTGTTGAGGAAGTTTCGGCCAGGAGGCTCCGACGCGGCGAAGCTGCGGGTCTCCCGAAGCCAGGCAATGCGAGAGGCGTTTAGCTGCCTGGCTCCACAGCGTGCGAGTGGGCGCGTGGAAGGTATTCATGTTGAGGTATGATTGTTCCCAGGACTTTAACTGCGAGTGTTTGCAACGAGAATGAATTGACAGGCGAAGCGAACGACGGGTACGCGTCTGGCTTGCGTTCATCTTCAGTGCACTATATTAGTTAGTCGGTTGCGGCACCGAGCCCCGATTAACCTTGAGGGCGAGCAGCACTGAAAGAGGAAAAGGAAGAACCGTGGAACGGCACGTTGGAAGCGCGGCATTGCACCGCCGTACGTTGATAACGTTAGTAAGTATCTTCGGGCCTTAATAACCCTAACATCATCCCGTTACAAATGGTGGTAGTCACCTAAAGTTACATTGGTTTTAAGATTATTAATTTATTTATTCTTATTGATAGATATTGTTTGTTGGATGATGACAAAAAGAGAAAATGCAAAGAATGTGTCGAAATTGTCTCTGGGAAATTACGTTTATCTTTTAATCTAAACGACAATTCATTATCTGGATTACATTTGCAGAAATGATAAATCTGATAATCCATTCTTAGAAGAGAAGATTTCAAAACTGAGAAAAATAATTGATAAATAGGATTGAAATTAATTATTTTTAATTTTGATTGCAAGGCATAATAATTGAACAGTAGAAATAATTATATTTCATTCAATTCGCACTTAGCTTACGTCTTTCTTTAAAAAGTAATTTAGTCTTTTGCATACCAATAAAGAACTAATTCTTCCTTCTGCTCATTTCGAACGAACTCGTTTCTATTGAAGCATCTTAATTTATATCATAAGCC
Source organism: Ormyrus nitidulus (assembly GCA_900474335.1). Taxonomy (NCBI): domain Eukaryota; kingdom Metazoa; phylum Arthropoda; class Insecta; order Hymenoptera; family Ormyridae; genus Ormyrus; species Ormyrus nitidulus. The sequence continues at coordinate 111,725 of UCOL01000069.1, forward strand.
TTTTGCAATATTTTTTTTTTCCGTTAAAAAGAACTTCAACTACATTTTCACTAAACATCGTTTAAAAAATAAATGAAAACACTCTAATAACATATTGGTTGCAATAATTATTTTAACAGCAGCACCATTAGGATTTTCACTCGTACAGCTGTCATCAAAATCATCCGAAAATAAAACATCACTATACTACTACGATCTTCGCAACAAACATCGCTTTAAAATAAAGAGATTGACACGAGCTTCTTAATCCGATTGTCAAAAAAACTTACGCAGCAGCATCAGGGCGACGACGAGAAGCAAAGTCCGAGCCATCGTATCACCCCGTCGACTTCCTCGCGAACTGCGCGACTTCGCGGCTCGCGTTAATACTCGACCGATTACCGGGACAATATAATCGTTTCGTCACTTTGAATAAGGAATAGATAGGCGCTGTAATTGCAGCGGCGTAAATTTTTTGTTGACGGAAGTTTAGTCGCGCCAATTGGAAAATGGCTTATTCCTTGTAATAAGCTTTCGTTTGTTTCGGCTTTGGTGGAAACAGTGGAGAAACTTCGCCCAAAAGTGTCGTGCTGTATTTGTTTTATAGTTAAAAACTTTAGATTTAATTATTTTGTAAATGTACACGAGTAAAAATCTATGGTATATCTGTTCTACGGTAAAGATAAGAAGAAAGTTATAGTTTTCATTTAACAAGTACGACCGTTATTACATTGAATACGTAACTGAACGATAATATCCACGTTTTGTAATAAAACTTTATCTCTACTTTAACTTACACTTTAGGAAATACCTCCAACTAAAGTGAACTTGAAATTGATGAATTCCTTGTACAGCATTAGTTATCGCAATTAGCAATTTAAATGGTACTTTAAAATCTGTTTGCGCAGTGCGCTCGTGAATCAAAAATTGATGGTCTAAACCATGACGTATGTGCCTTTCTAGTTGAACGTAAGTATAAGAAATCAGTTGAATAACACATTTTTGTTGGGATAATTGTGTTATCCTAAACGGAATCATTAAGGGGATTAACCGAATGATGGATCAGGCAGATTTACTTATAAGTTTGTTCATAGCGCAAGAATTATTTATAGAGAATAAAACGTGAAATAAGGCAGTTCGGTTTACTTAGTAAGCATCGCAAGTAATATTTACGCTTGAAAAAATGTATATTTTCTGTTCATGTATTCTTATCTATTGCTTTTTAGCGCCTGAAGGAATGCAATCAACGTGGCATCACAGTCTGAAATATAGTTAGTCATACATCAATTAGCACAACAATTACTATGAGAGAACTGTGTGCATAATTAAGTAGAAATGATTCGACGCAGAATACATAATTAGTTCAGTACCTGTAAAAAATATTTCTTCCCTGTGTTTAAGCTTGCTTTTGCAAAGAAATATCCTGTATTATAATGTTCAAAGCTGAAAATAAAAATACGTTCCAATGCCATACTTGTCTGACTTAACGTGGCCTTCATCTACTACCCTGCCAACCTACAGCCCTTCATTCACCGCTACCTGACACTAAAAACACCCATCACCCCCCATTCTTCAGCACCATAAACCCAATTTCCCTGCCTCCACCAAAAACTCTCAACAGCTCCCAAACTTTCTTTTTTTCTCTCAAAATTTGAAAGAAAAAAGAAGCAGAAAAGTCGTCGCCGCCGGCGGCACCCTCGCACAACACGCACACCCCACCCGCCTAGTGAGAGAGCTCGACGAGGGGTGGCGTCGTGCGCGCGCCGCAGTCGTCCGAGCCGCGGCTCGGCCAACCCTTCCCGCCTCAGTGCGAGACTCGCCGCGAAGCCGCGCGCTCCTCGTCCGGCGAGCGAGCTCCTCTTCTCTCTGTCTCTCTGCTGTGCGCGACTGCGTGCTAACCGATCGCCCCCCCACCACCACCACCGCCACCGAGCCCCGAAGGAGTCTTACCCCCTCCGGCGGGAGGGAGGACCCGAGCCTCCCCCATGGAGACTGGATAGTGCGCGCGTTTGAGGTTAGGGGCCTTAGGATCGAGAAGGAGTGCTCGCGACGGTTTTCCGCGGCTTTTACGTTCTGGTACCAGTTCTTGATCGGTTGCTGCCTCGGTCGACTTATTTCGCTTTCGTTTGAATATTCTTTAAGCTCCTTCCGGCGTTCACGTCGGTCGGCAAGTATATCGCGATGTCTTCGGTCTCGAGGACTCGTAACGGTTTTTAAAGCTCCGATCGAGAAGTGGTACGGTAACGATCTTAAATCTCGGCCAATTCACTCGCTTCACGAACTCTCGAAAACGTTTGCGGACTATCGACGCCCAAAAGAGCGCAATCAGTGCGGAAACCAGTGCACGAACTGTCCTCCCAAATCGATGGAGCGAAACAAGTGATCGCCGTCGTCAGTTTTGCGGATGGATCGCCGAGTCGGCCCAGCCATGGATCGTTCAGCCCACCGTCAAGGAGCCCCGAACTGTCATCCGGCTCTTCTAAATATACACCCGAGCCGGACACCGCTGCATTAGCGGGGAAAAAAAGAAGCGCGGTCGCGAGCACTCCGAGTGTGGCGTTCAAGTTCCCGCCCTTTGTAACCGCGTCTTTCCTCTTTCGCAGCCAGTGCAGGACAGACTGCGGTCCGCGATCGGCAGGTGTCTCTACCTTTCTATCTCTCTCTCTCTCGTGCGTAAGTGCGTGTGTCAAGGACGCGGTGCTGCCGCCGAGAGGGACTTCCCTGCCTGACGCCGCGGATACGGAAGAGCTGCCGCAGCCGACGGATCGGCGAAACGGTGAGTCTGGGAATGATTTTTGAAATTTCAGCGAGTTTTTGCCGCTGCGGCTGCCGGGGGATATCGAGTGGTCCTCGGTGTGTGGACGAATGATCGAGTGGTTTTAAAAATAGGTTTGCGGCTGTCGGCGGAGAAAGTTTCTAATCGATACGGTGAATGCTTTTAAGCTTTCCTTTGGTCGTGGTGTAGTTGCATCGCAGTTATACACGAAATTCACCGTCATAAACTCAGCAGATTTTTATAACAATTAATTGACGAATCGCTCCGAAGCCCACCACCGATCCCCCGTTCGAATCAGCGCTGACGCTCCTCGCGTCAAAAATCAACGATCAAAAACGACGTCCTAACCACTGGACAGGCAAATCGAGCGCCGCTCGATCCGAGCGCGTCGCGTCGGATCGTCTGCGCTCGGCTCCGGAATTTTCTTTCGGGAGAGTTGAGCGGCTGCCAGCCCCGCGCCACCGACGGACGGCTCTTCTCGGGCGAATCGCCCGTGACACCGATTACCGTAATAGCGAGACTCTCGCGCTCTCTTTCTCTAGGCGCTTTAGCTGAGTCCGCGCGCCTTTCTTCGCCGCCGCAAGCTCTCTCGCCTCGGCCGCGCGCTCGCCGATTACGGCGTTGCGCTGCGTCGACGTGGAGGGAGCGGACGGGATAGGGGTATATTTGTTGTGCCGATGGGTATTTTGTTCGTTTCGACGAGCGGCGTTTTTCGTGGTATAATTTTAAGTTTTCGGGGAACGAAGGCGGGACGACGGAAAAGGGCTTAGGTTTATTTGGCAACTGGTAAAGGATTCTGTGCTTTTAATCCTGTAGTATTCATAAAATGTATCGCAGTTTTGGGTAATGTTTGCTGAAAATTGTGCAGAAATTGTAAGAATTTAATTAAAAGATTAAACGTTTTTTCCTTAATAACAGATTGCCCTTATAGTGGTTGTGACATATGCATACAATACTAGGCGTTCATGCTAAAAATATCCTACTTTACAATTTTATTTTTACGATAACCGAATTGTAGGGTTTGAACCTAATAAAAATACATCGAAACGAGTTGTTTTTAAAAAGTGCTTAAACTCACTGCTGCTTCAGTATTCAGCGTAAAAGTTTCGACCAACTTTGAGCAACGCCTGCCGTTAAAAACGCCAAAGTCCTCTCTTCTTCTTGCATCAGCCGACGAAGTGCGAGAAAAGCGAGAAAGAAAGGAAAGCGGAGCGGCGATATTTTCAAAATTCAAAATATTTCCTCGCGCGAGTCGCGACGGTAAATTCGCTGCTCGTGAAAATTGAAATTTACAAGGCTCGTCGCGGGGAATATTTCTCTCGCGATGAAAAGCGGCGCGTTTCCGCGAAAGGTCGGCTGATCGATTTTTCGGCACAGCAGACTTGGGAGTGCATCGATATTGCTAGCTTTTTGATTCGCCGAGTTTTAATGCGTATAATTGCAGTTTCGAGGAAGAAGTTACTTTTGAAACCGAAAATTTGCAAGGATTTTATGGCGGCGAACATTAAATAACGCATCTGCGCTTCTCTGGTCGTGCAAGTGATGCTTTAATTTAGTTAATGAAAATCGGGATTCGCATTTGTTGATTGAGCCTTAATTCATTAGCTAAATTAGCGATTCATTGAAAATTGGAAGGAGGCTTCGTGCGGAATTGACTGTTGATAAATTGTGGAGTATCCGCGAATAACATTAACGACACGAATCTACATCGGGTAGAAAAATGTTAGTTGCTAAGAGAACAGCGCCGTCATAATTAAGATGCATTTTTTATTAATATTCGAAGTGATATTTTACCATTTTTTTTTACAATAACTAAAGCTTATCAAGGATTGCATTTATCGCAATAATTTTAATTTCAATTATCGAATAAAAAGCTAAACTCAAATGATACGCAACTTCCAAAGTAAATTTCTGTACACCGAATTTCTTTTAATTAAAAAGAATTTGGCAAAATCGTAGGCTAAAATATTGAACTCAAGCCTCGCGGACAACCGACGCGAACGAAGGGAAGGCCGGGGGAAGTACCTTAATTTCAATATTTAAAACTCAATAAACTCGAGTACTCCATCGCGGAAGGAGTCAACAACAAAGGCCCGCGCGTCGCGCTCAAAATCGCTCAGCTCGGTCGGAGGATGGAGTCGCTTCCATACAATATTATATACAGAATTTGTCTGGGACTCTCGAAACAATTAAATATCCTTCGGAGTATTGTCCTCCCCCCTCCCGGAATTGGGTCAACGTTGTAACGTCGTAGTGACATTACCGCGCCGCTTGTTTCCGCCGCTCGGTACAATACCGAGCGCAAATATTTATGCGGGAGCGCTTAGACGGAGGGACGATCGGAAAGCTATCGCGCAACAATACCGGGTGTAATTAATAGCACTGGGGGGGGGGGGAGATCCAGACGCCTTTTAAGAATTCTTGTGGGTTCGGCGGCTGGCTTTGTTTGCGTGCTTTGGTTGATGAGCTTCGGCGGTGTTGGGAGGTGGGTTTCGAGCGAGCGAAATTAGGGATAGCGCTTGAATTTCGTTCGAATTCGGTGGACGATGATATTCGAATTTGTCGTTTAGGAATCGAGCGAAAGGTATTTGGAAAGAAGAAAAGAATCCGGGAGCGTGAAATAAATTGTCCTCGTTACGATATTTTCTTTCTGTACTCCGAGTGCCGAGTTGGAACATTTTCAAACAAAAACGGCCGCTCAGTCAGTTTTCGAAAGTAATATATGCCATCAATTCTGGTTCAGTTTACGAACGTTGCAGAATGTCAAGGACATAAATTAAAACTACTCCGTCCCGCCGAAAATTTTGTTCGCGAACTGCACGAACAGAGAGACTTTTTGCGCGAAGGTGACGCGTATATATATATATCATTATGCGAGTGAGTGTAGTTTCATGACGAGCACAGTAAAACGTGCACTGCGGCTACTGAATTGCGACTACTTGTGCAAATGCAGATTTCCCATTTACGTCACGAGAGCTTTAATGAGTCTTTTTCAATTTTTTAATTACTTGGAAAGATTTATTTTTCGGAAACAAAAGTATATGCTTTTTACGATCTGCTATATACGGCGTTACTGCAATCCTTTGCGAGGGTCAAGTATTCCGTGAAACTAAATCCTGCATTCAGGAAAAATCTTCTTTCCAGGTATCTGATGCTGAATGACTTTTTTTCGTTTTACTGCACTATTTTCGTTCGGACGAATTTTCCAACTTTTACATTAAATTTATTTTTTATTTTATATTGTTAGCTTTTTCGTTTTGACTTTTAGAGATTCGCGAAAAATAGCCTAAAATCGCGTTGCACAGGTAATTCTGAGGGTATTCAAAAGGGTATTTTTGAAAATTGCATCAACTCATTTTTTTAAATATGCATAGAACGCTGCTCTTTCATTTCAAACTTGTTTTCCGTATTTTCAAGGGATTGCATCATCAGCTGCATAAAAATCGATGCAATTAAGCTCACCCTTTTTCTCTGCGAACTAACGAAATAAAGCCGATCGCACTTCGGTCTAACAAAGACCAGCAGATATCGAGCTAATAAATCGAATGGGAGTTCAGAGAGACATTCGGTCCGAAGTGCTCTGGCGCGAGATGACCTAGAAAAAGCCTTACGGTGCAACGTTCGAATTCGATCGCTTCGAATAGACGTCGTTTCAACCGTTTTTTTTGGGAACACCGGCCGTTCGAGTGGATGGAGGAACGGAGGACTAGAAAAAGCGATTTTGATAAAGTGCTTTTTCCGTTTGATTGTGAAACCAAAGTTTACTCTTGAGCTGTACTTGATTAGAGGTAATAAATATACAAAGTGGTATTTGCATTTTATTAAAAATGTAAGAACTGTTATAAATTTTCATTCATTATATCCAAAGCTGGCGATATTCTTTAGTAACTTTTAACCCTAATTAACGATGAAAGAGGAAAGCCTTTGATTTTGACTTAATTGCCGAGAACGTGCAACGATATTTGTCTTTTTTTACCGGGTATAAAATTACGCGAGCCGCGAGATAAAAAGTAGGAAAAAAAGAGAGAGCATCGACGCAATTATAATGCTCGGCTTTCGGGGCTCGAATTTAGGAGAAACAAAGACGAGAGAGAGAGAGAGAGAGAGAGGTTGGTAACAAGGTTCGAGCGCGAAAGAGCACGAAAAACTAAGTTTTCTCTACTTCTATTTCGGAATCTCTTTCATCGCGTAATTAACAGCGAATGAGAATTTTCTTTATTCTGGAATCTAAAGCAGCGCTTTTTCTGGCTTTTCTTTACCAGAATGGTGTTTTCCCTCCGACGGAGTGGATAATCGGGTTTTTATGAAATAACCTGCTGTAATGAATTTTAAAAAAGTCTCAACATAGAAGTATATATTTATTTTATAATTTTTTTTTATTTTGTTAATTTTATTCTTATAATAAATAGACTCTAAATTATCGCACTATCCAAGTTTTGTTTTTAATGTACCAAAAAGTTAAATCTCACACCACCGTCATCAATTTATATTTTTAATAGCAATATAATTATTACTTTGAATTCCCAAAATTAAAAAAAACATTTGCAGAACAAAAAGAGTAAACATTTTAATTTTTACACCTAACCAAATTCAATTCCTTCCACAATAAACTGCTTTTCCCACTCAATAAAAAGTCGTCCAACCTATCACCTCTCGCAGTCGGCCATTCCGATCAGTTCGCCGAAAATCCGCGTCTCAATAGCCAGCCGCAATTCCTTAAGCACACTTTTCTCACATCCTCGCAACCCAATTACAGCGAATGGCGCCGCGGGACAAAGACGACGTTGATATATACACTTACCGAAAAACAATTACCGAGCGCGGCTTTGCGGGGGGGGGGGCGGGCGGTTTTT